>VUQR01017121.1:18718-36805 GCA_015108515.1 Hemichromis elongatus
AAATAAAAAAAAAAGAAAAAAAAAAATAAAAAATAAATATTAAAAAAAAATAAAAAAAAAAAAATAAAAAAAAAAAAAAAAAAAAGGAAAAAAAACTTATAAAAAAAAAAAAAAAAACGACCTTTATTGAAGACATTCTTGAATGTCAACAGCTGCATGTGATATTAGAGTGGTATTCAAAGAACAATAAAAAGACATTGGGACAGCACATAAAAAAATATTTTTCAAAATAAACAAAAGTACACTAGCAACTCAGAAATCTCATTTTTGAGTTGTAACACCTAAAGACTAGTTACTTTCATACTCATTTGTAGTCCTCCTAGACTGTTACATAATATGGCAGGGATAAAGTACTACCACTAGAAAATTCCAAACGTAAGATATGTAGTGTTGACTTTACAAAAAAAGAAAAAGAAAAAAGGAGAATAACACTGTACATCTTAAAAACATTAAATATACACATGATCTTGGTCAATCTGACTTCTGTTTTTCAAGATGGTGAATTGAGATATAAGGATATATGGCATAAACAAAACTGCAGGTCCCATCCCCAAGTGAGCTACTCATCATCATCATCCTCATCCTCATCTTCTTCTTCCTCTTCTCCCTCCTCTTCTTCTTCTTCGTTATCGTCATCATCAGCTGCAGCAGCTGGTCCTGAATCCACTTTTCCCTTTGTGCGGTAAGCAACAATATCCTGCAACAGAGAGATATGTTCTTTTCCATGCTTCACAAACAATAACATTTTTCTATTAAATCAACAAGTTTAAAATCAATGTCATTTTGGATTATCACCTTGTCATATTTCTCCTTCAACTTGGCAGCCTTCTTCTCATATGGCTGCTTTTCTTCCGCAGATGAGCTATTCCACATCTCTCCCAACTTCTTTGCCGTGTCCCCAATGGAAAGGCCAGGATTTTCGCTTTTTATTTTGGGGCGAAAATCTGCACAGAAAAGGAAGAATGCAGACCTGTGGGGGGGGGGGGGGAAAAAAAAAAAAAAAAAAAACTTTGCTGTTTAATCGCTCAAAGTCTGAAAGAAAATGAACAATGAGATGAAGTGTTGATTATGGCACATACGGTGGTCTTTTGGGGGCATTGGGGTCCTTGAATCGCTTCTTCTTCTGGCCTTTGGGAGGCACGTAATTCTTCATTTCCCGCTCATAACGCAACTTGTCTTGCTTGGCCATGTCTTCAAACTTGCCTTTCTCTTTTGGTGACATTGTCTTTGGAGAAACACAGCCAGTTTTAAACAATCTAAAAAATAAAATACTGAATTTAGAAAACTGAAAAAAAAATCTGATATTGTGAATAATTCCTTTTACCTTCCATCGCTCAGAGCATTTCTTGGAAAACTCTGAGAAGTTGACACTGGCATCAGGGTGTTTCTTCTTATGCTCCTCTCTGCATGTCTGCACAAAGTAGGCATATGAGGACATTTTGCCCCTCGGCTTCTTTGGATCCTTCACCATTTTGGCTTACTAAATTTTAAGGAGAAAAAAATAAATAAACATATATATAGTTTTAAATTCAAAGTATCCCACCACTTTCATGCAATGTAAGTAACAGCATCCGAATGGCCCTGGCCAATTGTCTGCCTCCTCCTCCATCAGTTCCTCAGATCTATTGTTTAAATTGGGTGGTGGGAGGAGGGTGCCTGGGGTGACTGATGATCCATTGTATGAAGAGGCCAGCATTTATTAAAACTACAGTCAGCTACACATTACTCCACTGGCGCGTTAGATCAAACGTTTACTCAGATAAGCTAGTAAAAACAGTATAGTGCTGCCTAATGTTAGCTCTCCGATAATATAACGTGAAGCTAACCGGCTTAAGGTTCTAGGTGAATACATTAGCTTCCACCTCATTTGATTGTTCATTAGCTTTTAGCCATCTTGCTTTGTGTCCTCTTGCTATCAGCGTTAGCCTTCAAGCTATGCTAGCATGTCACGGTGCTCATCTCGGGAGACGATTATGAAAATGGCTGATTAGACTGCTAACAATGGCTAGCTGCCCGTTTTCAAACACCCCTCACGTCCTTCAGGACAAATCCCCCTGTTACTGGTATCACCTGTCTGAACGCTACAGATTATTCGACTTAAAGTTCAGTGAAAGTGGCAGTAATGCTGGAGAATGATGCTCTGCCCGTATCACCGTACTCCGGCTGCCTCAGCACCAGTCAACGGTATTAACCTACATTCAACAGCCAGCTAGCGTTAGCCTTTATGGTAGCATCCAGCCACCTTTAGCACGCACTACAGCAGCGGACGTTACGTTAAGCGAAGTGCGGCAGACAGTTAACTCTACCATCAGGGATCTTGTCCTTTGACCCAATGGGCACTTTATTTTGGTTATTACTCATGGCCGCGGTGAATGTCACTGTTCGGTAACTACTTAGCCAAGTTAGCAGAATAACGTAAAACACCAGGAGCTTGACACTGAGTTAGCATCCCATTCAGCTCAGCCATGCAACCAACTACGTACAACGGTAATGTATACTGTGCAAAGCATACCTCGAAGCATTGTTTCATTCATAAGAGCCGCGCACTATTCGCTTTGTTTAAGATTACGTTTATAGTGCTTACCCCTACAGCGCTATATGAGGCCAGCCGCACGTCGGTACGTCTCAAACAATGGGACGAAAAACACCGTCAGTGCGCGGTCTTTTGGCTATGAGGATCCGTCTGTGTTTATTCTGTGTGTTGGGCACCGGCTGTCGGACATTGGCTGCCGCCAACTCCTTGGAGTATCTTATTGGACACGCGCTGTCAGTCCTGCTTGTTGAACGGTTGGTTGTTCAAAACACAGCGGTGTGATGGCGCTCGGCTTGAATGGCAGCGAGTTTAACCGAAGGGAAGCAGAAGAAAAGAAATGCAGAGCCCATTAGTGGAAAACAAAAAGGAAAGAGCAGCAATTTGAAGTTACTCCTACGTTTACGTTAAAGTAGCATTATCAACGAACCATATGGTTTACGTGACATATTGCTTTGAGAAAGGGTATTTGTCCACGTTCTGATTTATTGCCTATTTTATTTAAGCAAATTTTAATATTTTGATATGATTTTAATATTGAAATAAGATTATTAAAAATATTAAAATGTTGTTTTAAATGATAGTTTCATTTATTTAAGAAAATATTAATTATTATTAAATATTAACATTAATCAATTAACTATGATTAACCACATTTTTTGAAAGCGGAGTTCAATTTCACTATAGAAAACACTTAATTGAGTTTTGACAAAATAAAAGATCTAAAAGTGCTCACTTTTTCACATAAGGCCCTGGTAGGTTTGGATTGCTTATTCCTTTTAATAAATAAAATCTTCATTGAAAAAATGCCTTTTTTAATTTATTCAGGTTATCTTGAAAACATTTAGTTTTGCCTGACTATCTGAAGCATGTAAGTATGACACACACACACAAACATATATATATATATATATATATAAAGAAACAAGCCACAACGGAGACAAATGCTTTTTCACTGTGCTGTACTACTTAGCCCTACTAACTTGTGCATTAATAAAAAGCCCTCTTGATGCTGTACTGCTTTAGCTTGAAGTTAAGGCTCAGAATAACAGTGATTTTCTTTCTTTCTTTCTTTCTTTTTTTTTTTTTGCTGTCACCTCTAAATTATTAAAGTAAATACAATGGCTCAACTATAACAAAGGTTAGGGAATGCAGTGCTATCATTTTTAGCAGCAGCAAAAGTAATAATAGCAAAGTTCTTAGGTGACTTCTGATAGTAAAAACTTCTGAAGTCCATTTAATTGTGTTGATATGAGAACAAAGCAAAAATGGTTAAATATTTATCTCCTGCAACTCGTGCTTTATGTCATGTACTATTTTTGGGGAAGAAATCGCGATGATATCTAAAGTATAGTTTATACAGTTACAAGATGTGTAATATAGTTGAAAGATGTGCAGTATAGAAGAATTGCACATTTCCATTTAAATGTGTTTTATTTATAAAATGTTCAGGAACTATTAACTCTATTGCTGTCCCTTATTTCTCTTTGAGTTTTTGATGAGTTGAATATTGATTACTGCAAAATAAACCCAAATGTACTTAGATACTACCCACTATAACCAGTAACGGACATAAAAGGCACCTCTAACAATGCTAAATTTTTAATTCAACATCTCCCCTGCTGTGCTTCTGTTTAAATGTTGTAGGTCTCCAAGACCACAGTGCATAGTACATCCTGCTTGGATCAGCTTTGACACTGTGTAGATAAAGCTTGCATACTTATAATGCTCTAATTTTAATACTCACAGGAATTTTCTGCATATGCTTTTCATCAGGAGGTGACTTTTCATCTGAAAATGAAATGGATTTAAGTACAGTGAAATCAGCTATAACAGGAGATGCTAAAACGAACCAGCGGTCACCAATGGCAACGAAAGGTAATACTAAACCACGGATAAGTAAACACAGAAAGAAACCCAGTATGGAACTTAAAAAGTTTTCTTACATTTCTTTTACATGTTATCGTAACATCAAAAGGTTTTGTGTAAGTAACGTAAATGTTATACCAGTTTTGTTGGGGGGGTTTTAAATTCAGTTTTTGTTATTTATTTTTTGCATTTATTTACAATTTTTATTTCACTTATTTATCTGCTTTTTTACGGTTTGATTTATCTTGTTTCAAAATGTTTAGTTTTTATTTATTTTGGTGTTATTTTTAGTTTTTTTGTTGTCATAATATGAGTATTTGTCAGATTATAAGATTTGAGAAGTTAGGAATTGTACAAGTGCTCCTTGGAATACAAGCGCTTGAAGCACAGTCACAATATCCCATTTTCTAAACTCCCTTAATAAACAGATGCATTAATTACTACTCATGTTTTATGTGGCAATTTTTCACCAAATTGACTAACAGTAAAATGTTTTTTAATTAAATGTTAATTAGCTATTGTCATGTCTACCTTATAGAATGTTTCAAAAGTATTCCAATGAAGTATAGTTTTATTTTAGTACAATTCTGCATTTTAATACATTAAAAAAGTAAAATTTTAAAGCACAGTTACATTACAGAGGTACATTACATTAGCCTTCCTAGCCCTTGTTATACTGAATCAGAATACTTTATTAATCCCAAAGGAAATCATAAGATAAGATAAGATAAGATAAGAACAACTTTATTTATTCCGAGGGAAATTCTTTTGTCATACACATGCTCAGTGCAGTAAGAGAGCCAGAGATATACATACAATATAAAAAATAAGAAATACAATATATACAATAAGAATGCTAGTGTACAATGATATATATTACATTACATAATATACATTATGTGGGTTACAGTTACTCCAGGACAGTAACAGAATAAACTGTTTAAACAATAAAATATATTACAGAATTTACAAATTTAAGAAATAGCATAGCACTAATATATACAAATCGCTCAATTATAAATATCAAGAATATTAACAAGTCTCCCGTTAAAAGTTTAATTTGAACCCAAGTTTAGCTGTTTATGTTGCGCCATGTCTACACTGATTGAAATACTTAAAGAAGTTACAGTATAGTATTTTTTTTCCTAGGGGGCAAACAGTGGTGGGATCCATATGAAACATCTCACAAAAGGCAATTTGTCTACCAGCCGAGTTCAGCTGCAGATATTTTCCTGTAAGTAAAACTGTGGACTTATGAGGCTCTAAATAAGCATACACATTATGTGTGGTTGTGTGTGTAATAAAGCATCTGTGCTGGTACTTATGTAGGAAGCCCCTGTCAACACCACTGATAGACTCATATTCACAGTCGGGACCTTTTGGTTCAAGTGTATACAGTAAGGACTTTAGCTGGAAGCCTGCCTGTAAACCTGAATGCATTCGTACAGGAACAGCCTCAGGGCAGCGGAGAAATAACCCACATCCCTGCAAGGTTAGTACCAAGCCTCAGTTTTACATTTATAGTAAAATGGCATGCTTGACCTTTCATAGTGTATTGTAACCTTTAAATCAAGCTATTTTTTCTCCAAGTCTTTCATGATGTGGAGGCTGCCAAGAGATGTTGCAAGAAGCTCTGACCATATTGCATTCCCTTTGAAATGTCTCCCTTCTGAGGGTGAGATCCATAAGGCCCTAACCGCACAGTACTTCTCCACCTACAAATGTGACTTCACGGGTAGACCTCAAGGTACACAATGTTCAGTCAGTCTCGTGTATACGAGAACTTGTCAGAATGGCTGAAGACATCCATGCACACAGGAGTCTCCAGATGTCATAACATTTCATAATATTTCTCTCTACAGTTCATTTTCCATTTGCCACTCATTTTCTTTTTGTCATGATATTTTCTTTTTGACAGGGTACAATGACACTGAAAAAGCAGCCAGATGGCTTGCACCTATGCACAACAGGCACTGCATATCACTCTCCGCTGACACTGTGATGAGGGCCAATTACTGCCAGCCGAACCAAAAATCTAAACATGTGGCCAGTCTTTCTCCCTGCTGCAAAATAGATCCAAATGTGACCTGCCACGGTATAGGTACTGTCTCCTCTAAAACTACAGAAGATGCATGTAAACAGCAGCTCTGGTGATTTGCAGTGTGTTAGATGATGATCTTCTATGTTACAGTTCCCACTGTTGTACCAAGAAACTTGCACATTCAGAAGAAACGTGCTAATGTAACAACTTATGACCATTTTTTCGGAAAGCCAGTCAATACTGTCACATCTGTGATGAAGCCTCTGACACCCCAGGAGCTGGAGCTGTTACACAGAATTTTACCGGAAAGGGGTTAGCACCAGTTTAATTTTGGGGGATGTTTTTGCATCATAACAAATTGTTCAGCGATTGTGGACTGACAGATGTGCTGATGTCGGTTTTTATCTTTTGGCTTTACAGAGCAGGAGGCTTTAAAAGTGGTTTTGAGTAAAGATGTCTGTGTAAAGAATAAAGAGAAGGTCGATAAACTTCCAGCAGCCATGCGTGATTCAGACTCGCCAGAGTGGAGATCAAGCTGGCCAGGACCTCACTGAATTTCATCATTTTATTTTAGCTGTTTGTGTTTTTAGGTAATCTCATTTCACTCTGTAAAATCAGCAAAATAGTATTATGAGTTAAAGATGAAATAATTAATTTTTGCTGATTCAGTTTTTGTGTGTGTGATAATTGTTACCTAACCCCTGTGCCCAATAATCAAATATTCTCCTGCCCCTCTTAATTTTGTATCCTATGTATTCCACCGTCTGACTTTACTCAATTTTTATACAGCTTGATAACAATAAAATAGAAATGTTTAACTTTTGTTGACACATATTAGCAACTGTAGGTTTGCAATGTAAATTAAATAAATTGAAAGTTAAAATGTGGCACAGTAGTTCAAAGTACAGCACAGTATCTCAAAATCTTATACCTTTTCATGGTCACAGCCATGATTCTTTGCAAGCACTGGGTCTTGTTTAAGGCTGTCTAGTCTCAGTTGTCACTTTTGGTGTCTTAGTTACCATGGGGCCACCTGCTCTGTTCAGGTGTCATGCATAAGTGAGTATCGGGTGAGCTAGTGTAAGATCTGACTGATTAACGTCCGTTTGGAGGTCTATTTAAGAAATGTTTAACACTAAAATGTGCCTTTTACATCACACCAGCCTTTAAGATACAGGATTTAAAAAAATGCCTTTGGGGAAAAAGGTGCGCTCTTCTTCAGCTTCAGGAAGATTGCAGACTCAACATGCACACAGGTAACGTGCTCTGTTGTTGTTTACCCTGCCACCACTGGAAATCACATTGCTTTTACATGTCAGTTCCAAGAGAGTTTAAATGTCTAGACATAATGATAAAAGTTGAAGCCTTGCTTTGTTCTCAGTCTTGGTTACAAAATGTTTGCTGTAGCCATGGGGCTCGTGTTGCCATCTGTGGTAGTACTTAGTAGTTATCCTGTCTTGTCACCTGGGAATCATAATCACATTCCTAGGATTAAATACATCATGTGCAACATCGCCGATGCTTTGTTTTTCAAACATGCAAGAATTTTGACTCCTCTAATAGGTCCCTTCTTGTATAAATTAAAGCCAAACATTATTTACCCATATATGAAATCCTCCAGCATCCTCTCAGAACTGAGTGTTTTAGGGGAGAGGACAAGAAACACATCTGGGCTGGGGTATCTGGATGAGAAAGCGGATGATTCTTCAGTACCAAGACCACTGACTGACAGCAAGGATGGAAAACAACAGCCTGACTGGTTGGTGCAAGAGCTGCTCAAACAGAGCAGACGAAGACACTCTGTCACACTTGGAGATAATGAGAAAATCACGAGACAACAATATCACCTAATCAATTCAGCTTGCAACCTCAAGGTAGATATAGCTAAATGTGAAATCGAATGAGTAAATAATTATTACCAAACCATCTCTCCAAGAAAAAAGTCCAGGTGGGTTAATATCAGTATAGGTTTTCGCCCCATACCCATGAGTTTTCTTTTCTAGAGTTACTACATTTAGCCTGAAGATGTCACTAGAGTGCTGCAGTTCTGAACTTCACTTTACAGATCTCGAAGAGCTTTTAAACTTGACTATATCTGAAGCATATCCTACCAGTAGCAGTATGGATGTGAGCTAATGCCAAAAATGCCATTTTAAATCAAGTTGATGATCAATTTACTTGCTCCCTGACAGCACATCGGGCAGGACAATCTATCCCAGAGCCCAGGATGGCCATGTTTTAGGCCAAAGTAAAACAAACATTGTGACTGAGCCAACTACTTAAAAGGTCCCCAGTAGATTCAAATTCAAGCTTTCAAGCTGACAGAAATGATAGAATTATGTGGGAGGCTGGTGCAAATGCAGCAGCTCAACTTTGTGGGTTTCAGTTGCAGATGTCAGTCAGACTCCTAGCTAATGTAATGAGCAGTGCGCCTTAACAGATTAGGCAGAAAAGGCTCAGGAGTTCAAAGTTATGCATCTCTTATAAAGGGATCTGCAAGGCAGTCGAGGTTATGTGAACACTTTTAGTCCTTCCATCACTCTGACTGATTAAACAATTATCTCCCCAGTTCAGGAGATACCGTGGGGAAACCTCAACCCTAGTTTCATCCTTGAGGAATTAGGCTGTTTATCCGTGTTATTTATTAATGATAGATCAAAGAGCTTCATGGATCAAGGACCAGTTGCTAGGAAACCATGGAAAATCTGCGGATAGGCCATTAACACAGACAGCGCGGCCTGCCATCCGGCCTTGTGGAAGCATCTTCGAGACATGACATTGCTGGTGGTGCCTGTAGTGACCATTAAAGATAGTCATTATACTCTGAGGTTGAGCCCTAATTATATGTGCTGATAATGGTTCAATGTAAAATAAATATGAACATAAATAAATACTTTGTTAATATCTACACTCTAATCTTAATTTGTGTTTTTAGCACTCAGATTTTAAGAACTGCCTGGTGAGTTCATTTAAATGGAGTGAAAGAAAAATGGAAGAAGCATATTTGCAGTACACTTAATTTATTTTTCACCATGTTGATTTACTGTAATAATCCAGGCTGCCTTGCATAAATGTAACTGTTACAATTCCCTCCTTTTGTTAAGATTGATGAGAGGATATCATTTGAGACCCTCCAGAAACTGAAACTGGCATTTGAGGTATTGTGTGATCTCTTCTTTTTAAAAATGTATTGTCTGGTTATTCATTTCTGAAATGTAGTTTGATTTTTCCTTTTTCCTTTGCAAAGGAATTTGAGTCAGGTGGATTGAGATTCATTGATGTGGCCAAATTTGGACAGATGGTGAAGAAGTGTTTGGATTCACATAATGCAGTAAGACAGCAAGACACATCTTTTTGTAACTCTCTGTCAGATTTTTTTTTTAAATCTGCTTCAGCTGTATTTCGGTTTATCCGCAATTAAGGAAATTGCCTGATTAATTTACCAAAGAAAAGTGACACTTCATTCTTCCACTCTTTAAATTTCACAGACCTACACGGAGATTCAAAGGTTATTTAAGAAAATTGATTATTTAGGAAAAGGAACGATTTCATGGGTGAGATTATTTATATGTTTTCTTTTATGGAACATAAACCCCTTAAAACACTTCCCCATGTATGTAATGCAAATTTTTTTTTAAAAGCTAGACAGCAGTAAAATTACTTTAGCTAGTGGGGATTTGTGAACCAAGTATAGCTCATAATTATCAGAGCCCTCCTAGCACTAGGTTGACTGTAAACTTATATTCATCTTGTGCAAACTCAAAGGTAGAGTAATAGCGATGTATCTTCCCTGAACATTGGATTATGACCTTTAATTTAACTGCAAAATTATACAATAGTAAAGAAAATGCTAAAAATAATGCCACAAAGAATTATTACAAATATAATAATAATAGTATACAGAATGAACACTAGCATTTTTAACACACAACATAATGTGATCCAGGGTGAGTTCTGCACATACATGCTGCAGCAGTATAAAGGGCAGGAGGAAACTGCAAGACGCAACAACCAGGTGGCCTTCATTCTGCCAGCCACCATGAACTCCTTTAGTCACGGGATTCCTATTGTGAACATCCAGTCTACCAACGATGGCACCATTGTAACAGTGCGAGAGGATGGGTGTGCCTGCCACTGGAGTCCTGAACTTAAACCCCAGAAGACCAAACACCTGTTTGTATGTTTCAGCTTGTGCACATTTACCTGAATGCTTACTGTCAACACATTCCATGATTACTTCCTGACGACTTTTTAAAGTCTGTTGCATTCAGCCACGAGTTAAATAGTTCCGGTCGAACATTCTTTGAACCAGCTTACCAACATATATATTTTTAAAAAGACCAGTAAGTTCCTAAAGGAGCAGATATTGTGACACCGTGGAAATAATTACTTATACTGGAATATGGAGCACATCAGGGAGGAGTGCAATTTGTCCACAATGCTCTACATAAAAACAAACTTTAAAATTGTTCTCAGAGTGATTGTAGCATATTAATGTTATTTAGCT
The DNA here is from genome assembly GCA_015108515.1 of Hemichromis elongatus. Taxonomy (NCBI): domain Eukaryota; kingdom Metazoa; phylum Chordata; class Actinopteri; order Cichliformes; family Cichlidae; genus Hemichromis; species Hemichromis elongatus. The sequence continues at coordinate 29,666 of VUQR01017121.1, forward strand.
AACATAGCAAACAACAACAGGTTGATTGTAATTTCAATGTGACCTTTGAATTTTAACCTTGACTTTTGTAAATATAAGTTTCTAATGTATTTGTTAATTCTCACAGAATGAAGATCCAACAAAGTCAAAATGGGCAAGTGATTTTGCTCTGATGAACGAGTACAACAAGCTGATGATCAGCACAGGGTAATGAGAAATGGTGAAATAAAATTTACTCTTGTTGACTACAGGCCCGGGGCTCTACTAAGTTTATTATGTGGATCTCTTTACTATTGTGCAGGGACAGAGAGCTCCAGCTTTATAACCTCTCCTCTCTGGAGCCTTATTGTCAGATCAGTGAACTAGCAACAATACCCCTGACATTAGACTACAGGTGAGCAGCAGTTCTTCATGCTAGCGTCATCTTATGATTACCTAAATTCATTCTTTATACAGTGCTGTTTGTTTTTATGCTCACAGCTACAGTGGCCAGGATAAATGCTGTGTTCTATATGGAGACTCTGAAGTAGGTCTGGTTATTAAAAGCTGATTGAATTATCAAACAAAAATCTGACAGAGACTTAACTGCTTTGTCTCTTAGGGATGTGTGACTATTATTTTAATATCCTCTGCTGGAGATACGTTCAGGTAATCTTGCTTTTTCAAATACCTACACTCACTTAAATTCAACTTTTGTTTCTGTTTTAAATTTGTTCAAGCTATTATAAATGTATTTTGAAGATATTTTATTACATTCATGAAGAGTCACTTTAAGCATTCTTTACTAAAACATTTTGGCTATTCAAAGTTAAGTCTTACCTCTGATTTTCTCCACTACCAGGTGATCAAAGAAAAGCCTGGGAGAGGCATTAACCATTCATAGACAGTCATATTTCAGTGCTTCAGTACTAGTTTTTTTTCCCAAATTGTGATCTTGCTTGATCAAAAAGAATTTGCAAGTTAAAAAGAAATGAGAATACCTCAAAAGACAAGATATATTGGCAATGTGTTTGGTGATTCTTGAGCCTAATACACAGCAATTAAAAGTTTGGGATGCTCTACTGAATAATATCATCCACTTTACAGTAACTCCCACACCACTTTAGTTGCATGGTAACGGCAATACTGAGGCTATTATAAGATGGCCATTATGATTTGCTTTCCTGAGATATTCGTTTTTCTCTCTTTTTTTTAAATTTTAAAGTTAAGGTCAGTTTTTCATCCTCATCCTCATTGTGGAGTATGGATCCTCAGTGGAAGATCCTGTACATAGCACAGTAACATATGTACCTTTTATATATTTATAAAAGCCAAGTGGAGGAATTTTATAATCAGTCACTTTTGGTGCCACGTGGTTTTAAACTCAGTGATTTTTATTCATTTATTTTGTTTTGTTTTAATTATCAATCAGTACAATGGTATGTTACCTTGATTTGAACACTTTTTAAGACTTTTGATGATTTTCTGATGATTTTCAGGCCTCACTGAACATGTCCACATCTCTTTTTATAGGTTATGGAATAAACTGCCAAAGACTGAAACTATACCTAACATATCAATTGACCATGCAGTGCTTTCTCCAAATGTGGCTTTTATTAGATGGAAGGTTCATCATGACTGGGTGACACAGGTGACATTTTACCTTTCTGTGGTTGTTCACACTTTCTTTATGAAAAAATATATTGAGGTTTGGTCACATGAGGAGCTATACTGTCCGAAGAAGATGTGTATAAAGTATTCAGTCATGGTGTGATGTTTTAGCTACAGTATATTATGAAATGATAGTCCTAAAACAAAAACTTTTCTTTCCTAATTTAGATTAAATATTTTCATAGTCTTCAGGCTGTTGTCTCCTCATCAAATGAAGAATCTTCTTCTCTTGTTATAGGTAATTTCTGTTCAGTTCGGTTCCATTTTTCAGATATAGTCTGTCCAGTACAATACCATAAAATCATACATTTATTGTTATTTGTGCTTAAATGTACATATTTACTTGTCTGCATTAGATGCATACACAGTGTCTGTAATGAGAAACTGAAAATCACGCATCCTTAAGATGGTTGTTAAAAAAATAGATTTAAAAAAAATCAATTCCTTTGTATTCTACAGTGTTCAGTAATTAAACCCAGTGTTGAACATTAGGTAGCCTGGATGGATAGCTGTGAGAAATGACTCATGATGACTCATCTATCACAAATTCACCAATCTATTCCCACCTGTCTGTGTGCGTGATCACCCCGTATGTGGGCATGTCCACTTGCAGACTTGGTCATTTATTCTGGTAATGACTTACCCCTGGTGCAAAAGGCATGTCTTGATTGATGCTTGTACACAAAGCCTAAATAAAATGTGTATTGTCTGTGTTTTGTTTTGTTTTTTCCTTCTTGAGGCTGCATGCTTCCTTTAACAGATGCTGAGCAACAGTTGAGTGAAATAAAAGAGACTTGTTATGAAGGTAAATCCAAGAAGATCCAACTAAGTTGGACACCACAAGTCCGGGCATCATGTGATCAGACAGTCTTTTGCATCTACAAAGGTGTCAGGACCTTTGACCTCTGTGAGAAGCACAGATTGCTGATTACTGGAGGCATGGATAAACTTATACGGCTGTGGAATCCACATCATCCTGGGTAAGGGGCCTGAAGTCATTGGCATTTTTTTCTCTGAAGTATTATGCATTTAAAACACAATCATTTTTTCACCTGATTCTATTTCAATTTTAGAAAACCAACTGGTATTTTGAAAGGCCACTCTGCTCCTATCGTCTCCATCCGCATCGCCTCAGAAGACAATCAAATCTTCTCTGTCTCAACAGACTGCACTGTGAAAGTGACTGATGACTAATTTTTATGTTTTACATGTGATTATATGTCTTCCAAATTATGATTTACGATTGATATTGTTGTACAGTCATCAAACCAATGGACATTTCTCCAGCAGTGTTAGAAAACTTGACATAACATTAACTTTGCATTAGATTTACAACTTTAGTCAAGTTTAGTTTAGTACCACCATGTTCCAGTGGAGATATGTATCATTTTATTTTAAGCCACTACATTTTAAATTTCACAGTGAGTCATAAGTTGTATCAGATTACTTGACAGATGATTACAGATGAATTATAATAATAAGGATTCAGTGGTACAATAAAATACTGATAGAAGCCACCTGACTGTATATATGGTTATGTGAAAAAGAAAGTTTCTATGCAGTTCTGTGAGAAAATAATTGCCCTGTTAGTGTTGGCTAGGTCCGCTAATCTAATATACTTGATTGACTGATCATCACCGAGTTTGCTGATTTGGAGCATTCATTGTGTGTTAATACAATAATCAATCTTCCCAGGAGTAGATTCACCCCAAGGTCAGACCGTGCAATGCTCAGAGAAAGTGTTAAAAATCCAAGTGCTATATCTCAGACTCTACAGGCCCCAGTGACAATATGAAATGCTCATGGCAGTACAATTATTTTAAAAAAAAATGACTGTTCTTCCAAACAAAGGCAACGTTGGCAGGAGAAAGCCTCCTTTCTCTACAATGAACAGCAACATGGTTTAGGTTTGCAAAGCTGCATTTTAACATATTGCAACATATCTGAAATAATGTTCTTTGTACACACCAGACCAAAGTGGAGCACTTCAGCCATAATACAGGATGCTATGTTTGACAAAAATCAAACACAGAATATCAGAACAAACACCTCATGTGATCAGTTAAGCATGGTGGTGGTGGAGGGGTGATGATTTGGGCTTTTATGGCACTGGACCTGGGCACCTTACAGTCACTAAATTCCAGCACACCAGTTTCTTAAACACCAATACGAGAAGCTGATAAAGTAATGCAGAAAATAATTACATCAAGGTTTTGCTACTAAAGGTGAATCTATGAACTATTGAACTCATAGTATTTAGATGTAAGATGTAAAAAAAAATTGACTTTATTTTTCACATAACTGCATATCTTTAGTATACTTTATTCTCTCATAATGCATAATTTATACTATGGTTAAAAGGGTAAACAGTAAACAATTTTGAGGTCTTTCACTGCTGTTCATCTGTTTACTTCAGATTTGGCATCTTCAGGATCAGTGTTGCCTGTTTACAGCAGACCCCAAAGCAAGCCAGATTCACGGTGATATATCTGCATGCGCATATTCCCCTGCAATGAAGTCTCTGTATATTGCAGCGGACTGTATGACTATGCTGCCTCTGAAGTTAAGGTAGGATGTCATGCCTTTGAGCTGAGTTAGTGAGGGGATCTAATATGCTCTGAAGTTGAATACAAGTGTTGATTTCAAACTAAAATCCTACTTTCATTCTGAACATGGAGATTTATTTTTGCAGAGATGACTGTGTCTCCTTAATACTAATCTCGCTCTAGTTAATTAATTCATTTTCTTATCTTTTTCTTCTGTCAGGCAACGGCTTCACCGTCACTTCACTGTTTCTCATAATGAGCCTGTTTTATGCTGCGGTTACAGTAAGGAGTTTCGTCAGGTAGTCAGCTGCACTGAGGGATCTGTGAGTAAATTACTGCTTTGCAACACGTTAACCACCTTAGGAGCTGAATCCAGTGTCTGTCAAAACACACGCCCCACCATCATATTAGACCTCAAAAATCAATTGTTTAATAAACCTGAGCTGTTACTGGTTTTAGGTTGTGAGAGTCTGGGATTTTGACACTGGGTGTCAACTTTTTGAGTTTGGTGGCACTCATGAACTGTCGTCTATCACTTGCATGACATTTGATCCCAAAGGGAGAAGGTATGCTACAATGTAATAAGCCTCTATTGTATCATACTTATGTTACGTTGCCATTAGATGCCATTCTCACATCGAATGTTCTTGAGTCTGTAGACTCATCACTGGTGGAAGAGATGGATGTTTAAAGATCTGGAACTTCAACAATGGTCTATGCCTGAAGACATTAAAGAAAGGTATGGGTTTTGTTTTGTATTTTTGTATTTTTACTCTCTTAAAAGCGTGAAACACTAAATTATCTGATCAGTGAAAAGTTACTTTGAATTTTTTTTTCTCCCTGTAGATGGAGAATGTCGTGAGGTGTGCGACTGCATCTTTCTTCAAGTCCACCAGAATTTGTGAGTAATGATGTGATATTTGGAAGTGTTTTTGGCTTAGAATATATTTGAATCCACGCTGAGCTTGTGCAATTTATGTTTGAAGCTATGTGATGTCAGTCGGAAGGGACCGGAAGATTGACATTTACCCAGTGAGTACAAAAGAAATGAAAGAATTCAAGGTATTATTTGTCAGTTGTATTTCAGGAATCCCCATCCAATTATTTCTTCTTTCCTCCATCCTTCCATCATGTTGCATCCTATTTGCATTTGTTTACACTGTCATTACCGCCTTACTTCCATCCGAGATAGAAAAAAAGACAGTTCATATCACATATAACCTTCTTAAAAATCGTTTTATAAAACCAGACAAATGGAAAAATGGTGCACATTTCTAATCCCATTTCTAATAACATGTCTTGTCCTTAAAGGATGTTTTAAAGATGAAGTGAAAAAAACATATTGCTAATAACAAAAACACAAAATGCCTCGCTGTTTGCTGATTAAGCCTCTGTATTTTGTCAGGACATACCCGAGGACCTTCATCATGTCCAGAGGCCACAGGCTTCATGGCAGGATGATATGGTAATTACGAACACTACTGCAAATATTCTTTTGACAACAGCCAGAGAAGCTCAATTAAAAAAAAGAAAGAAAAAAAAAGAAGGTGTTTAGTGCCCTCTGATTGAGCTTGTGTTCCTTTGTGACGCATATTTTAGGTGAAGCTGAACCACTCTGCAGAGTGTAAATTCTTGGACTGCCAGAGAAGTTTGGTGGTCATACTTTTGTATGAAATTTAAATGCAGAAAATTGCCAATAACACAGTGTGGCATTGCTGTATTCAAGTAAAAGAAAATAGCTACACCTACCTCTTGTATTTCTAGACAAGCTGAAGCCTGTATATGATTTTTTAGTACCTACTTAGGTTTGCCTGTGTAATCAGAATGCTACACACCACACCGTGGTGCATTTTATCCTTCCTGTCACAGAACAAATCATCTTTGTACATTATTTAGTAGGGGCTGCCAGGCCAGTCCTGACCATGCTTTACCTCAGTTACTGTTGCACCTACAAACAGTGAAAATAAAGCTTCCCTACTGGTCCTGTGTTCATATGATACAGACATATAAAGAATACTATAGTCTTAAGAAAGTCCAAAGAATAATTTTTGCTGACTGGCTGAAAAGCTCAGAGGGAGAGATGGGTAACAAAGCTTCCCTGATCTCTGCCCTACTGCGTAGCATTGCCTGCAGACAGATTTTAAACTCAAGCAGTGAAATATCCCTTCCCGCCTCACTCACCTCTCCTAACCTCAGTTTTCCACTCTCATAAAATTGTCCTCATAAATGTCTGACAATACTTATTTATGCTGACATTTTGCTAATTTTATTCCATACACATCAGCGTCCTCACATCACTTCTTTGGGTCTTAGTTCCAGTGCAGCTGAACTCTAACCTGTCGTCTACAGTATACTTGTATTTCATGGCACGCTCTGCTCCACACAATCTGAGATTCAGCTGAAATGGGGATGTTTCTCTCACTGCAGACCGTGAACTCTAATATTACAGTGTCTTATTAGATTTCTTATTATTTTGTGTATACATAAAATTATATCAAGATTTGTTTCTAGAGAAAAAACACTTGAAAACTGATTAAATCTTATTGCAATACCATTAAAATGCAATGTTTTTCTTGATGAAGAATCAGAAAAGATGCATACCTTCTAGTGTATTAATAAACAAGGGCTCCATGTTCCTATATAATGGCATTTGGAAATGACTAATGCTGACATATATGTAGTCATAAGATTCAGAAGTCAGTTTTGTTCTATTTAAAGACACAAGAGAAAAGCTCAGCATAATCTCTTTTTTCTGACCATCATATCTGGATATGATGAGGCAATGCAAATCTCGGCTCCAAAAAACAAATTATGCTGCTTTGGACACTAAACATTTAATCGCCTCAGCAGATCAAGCGAATCCTCACTTCATTACCAGGTAAAATTGCCAAGCGCTTGGATATCGTTCCTATTTTTTTTGTTGTTGAAGGTGACCAGAGCTCTCAATGCTGTTTAATCACCCCCC
>VUQR01017122.1:0-29999 GCA_015108515.1 Hemichromis elongatus
ATTATGTCTGTAACCCCTATAGATATGGTTACTAGTATTTGTTTTTGCGCCTTATACTATTATTGAACACACTGTGATTTTCCGTAGTCCAGTGAATGCAACATAAGCAAGCTGCTGCATTAAGATAGACAAAACGGAGCAAGACACGGAGAGCAAATTAAGAAGCTACACAGTGAGTCTTCCGATATAAAGTAAGCAGTCCCTAACGTAAAGTTATGCACTTTTCAGAGCCTTTTATGTGTTTCGCTCTTGACCAAACCAGGTGGAGTGTGTGTTGTTCTTGGAAACTCCGGTGAGTTACAAAAAATGATAAGTTCATACGCAGTAACTACTGTGACAGTCTGAACTCTGTGTTGTCTAAAAGAAAGCTAAAACCAGTTGGAGTACTTGAACTGGGTGTGAAGTGAAGTATTTTATTTTATTTTATTGTCTATTTGATTAAGCACTCTCAAAGATTTACCAAATTAATGCAAAATGCACTTTTCTTTTGGTTATACATGTTATTCAGTGCATTTTCTGCACTTTGTCATTTCAGTTATGGGTTATTTTGTATAAATAAGTTGCTTAAAACGAATTAAGTGCAAACATTTCATAGTTGATTACTTATGCCTTAAAACTGGGTAGACAAATACATCTGATTGTACTGCTGTAAAGCAATACAAGTTGAATTCATAAAGAAACAGTGTTAGAACAACAGTGTAATTGATTTGAACATTTTATGAGATCTCATTTTATTTAGAAAACTGTTAAGAGCTATTTTGTTTATTGCTCTGTACTGTGTGTGCAGACTGGTTTTTTTGTGATCCTGGATCTGATCCTGAAGTGGTTCTGGATACGGATGGCGAGCCAGACCCAGTGAAACTCTTGGCGATCCAGGATCAGTGTGGCCAGCTGTTCTGGATGCAGAAGTAGATCTACAGACTGAATTGCTGCAAATTGCAGGATTCCAGATAAGCAAGTGCAAAACCACTTACTCAATACGGACAGTTCTTTTGAAAACGCATTGAACTCATATCCTGTTTATCAGGAGTCAAGTCTAAGGAGACTACTCATTTTATTTTATTTTGTTATTTTTAAAGGAGCGCTCTTCTCTGTTGCTCTTCCCTGTTAATTTTCTGTGTTATTTACACTGGTTTCTCGCACCATTGTACTATTGTAATAAACCTGCCGGCTGTTCAACATTCAAACCACTCAAATTTATTTTACTCCTCTCGAACCTAGTCTATAAGCCTAGCCTAACTATACTAAGCAGGTGTTACACACGCTTCACAGAAAGTTCATTGTCTTAGTCTATCAGTCACTGGCCACAGCTTGTGCAAGCAAAAACATTAAAAATAATTGTAATGAATAATAGTACCCAATAATCTGAAATGGAAGCTTATTTAAAGCTTGAATTTAATATAGATAGATAGATAGATAGATAGATAGATAGATAGATAGATAGATAGATAGATAGATAGATAGATAGATAGATATTTCTCAAGACCAAATTATTAAAGAAAACAACCTCACACAAATGCTGACATTGGATTCCTTTATTCACCTAAATAAAGTCAAAAAATTGGCAGGTAAAAAGTATTTGTTTCCAACACCGTGTGCTACATGGGACATGGGAAGAAAAAAAGTTAGGATGAACTTTTGCGAGAATTCGCAAATTAGGCCGCATCCTTCGAAGGTCGCATTTGAAGGCCCAGTCAGTGTATCCTTTGCGGCCCAACCTATCCCAGAATTCGTAACACGTCCCAGCCAATTCATTTCAAACAATGGAGGCAGCTACTTAGTATTAAGATTACTCTTTCTGGGTCACAAAATAAACTTTAAGATATTTTCAAGCGTGAATGTAGCTGTGTAAACGTCAAATATCTGCTTGGTTTATTAAGACATCACATATTTATAAAAGTGCTCTGATCTTTTCGGAGATGTCTGTTACCAACCAACTGGAAGCTAACCGGAGGCCCACTAGAGCCGGGGGGAACACCGTACTCCCAGCACATCATGCTCGACCTCCTGGTCGATTTGTAGCTGGCGGCCTCCGAAGGATGTGGCCAAAAGCCAAAACATTTGCGAGATCTCACAAAAGTTCATCTTCATTTTTTTATTTCCGTAATATATTCCCTTATGCCACCTAGAACGTGACTTATATTACATTGTGTGCCTTGAGCACATTTTCCATTGTAAGGCTGTATTGACACTTGGAACATTGCCTGTCTGTTCTGGCTATTTTGAAATAAAATCAATGTTACCATGTTCCAAGATGTATGCAAATGTATTGACGTAGAACAATTTCTAATCTGGGAGTTCATATTTTAGTCATGAGTGTTAAATGGGATCTCTATAAAGGGTGCATAAATAAACCGTAAAACACTTCTTGTATTATACTAAAGGGTATTTTCAGAGTAGTATGGAAATTCTACTCTGAAAACTTTTGCTGATAAATGTTGTCTCTCTTGTGATCCTCTAAGGTGCACTGTACCTGAATCATTTATATTTTTCAAATGTTGAGTCAGTCACTGTTCTTTGTGTTTTTGTTATTACCGTTCATGTTGTAAGGAGTATAGCACTATTTCAGTATGACTAGTTTAACTTTGGTTTTCAGTGTTAAAATAACAATGGAAACCAAAACCAGTGTAAAATGCTTGAGTGTTTATTCCTATAGAGTACCAGATAAATTATTCAATTTGCTGTGTAGCATATATGATAAAGACAAAGGATAGGTTCCTGGGTCACTCCTAATTTACTAAGGAGTGAGAATCATGATTACCAAATGAAAGAATCAAAGTTTCTCATTATTCAAAGTCACTTCTGAGCCCTCCACATAAACAAATCAGTATTTCAAGTTTTATGGAGATAGTCTTCTCCAGGAGTTTTAAACTAAAGGATATTTTTGCAACTGGTCTTTAATTGTTGTATTTTGATGGATTGAGGTCGGACATTTTAATGAGGAGATTCACACATAGTCTGTCAGCCAGCCAGAAGACAGAGAACTGTTATTTACTGAAAAAATCCAAACGGCAGTGACATCCAATATTTTACTAAGAAGCATCGTATCTGCACAGCTAGAGGAATATTTGAATTGCACTACAGTGCTTAAAAGTTGATCCAAGGAGACTGGCAGAAAACCTGATATAAAAAAAAGGATGGATGTAGCAGGCAATAAGGGAATCAGGAGCATGATTGTATCTCACCAAATGCATCCTTTTAAAAAAGTGAAAAAATTCAAATGTTCCTCACTGGAATTATAGTGCCTAAAATGTCCTGTGTTTAACAGGCAAAGAGATTTTAGATTAAAACCTAATGTTAAAAAAAAGGAAAGAAAACAACCTAAAAATATACCCTCACCAGAGGTCTGTGCATTAGTCATGGAGATGAGTTACTGATTAGAGTTCTCAGACTCTTGAGTTAATTGCCTCATTCTAACTTTGGCTGAGCTAATTTGCCAGATAATTTGAAGAGAGCAGAATGAATTACACATACTCCCACAGGTCAAGAGTTCACTGGGTTAATGATAGTGATGATTGTGACCTTGTGAGGCTAACAGAATGAGAATAGAGCGGAAACTCAAGACACCGCCTTAGAAATCGATGCAAAGAGAAAGAGAATCTATTTATACTTTATTTCCTATTAATTGTGTGGCCGAATTACATGGCTCTTGCATACTGAACAAGCTGTCAATCACACATTAATTGTTTGGGAGGTAATAAAGTACAGTTTTGTCTTTTAAATACTGTAAACTACTTATGAGAAATTAGGGGACTTTAAGGGGTATTTATGATTTTGTGTTAAATTTTTATCAACAAATCAAATACTGGATGGATTAAGTAACATTTTATTATATTATACTCTACTTAAGTAATAATATGTTCAAAAAACTGCACATACCTTGATCCAAACTGTGTATTTATTTAGATTGATTTAGTCACTTGACCTTTCGCACAAGCCCACTGAATCCCCTCTTAGATTTTTCATCCATTATGATTTTTTTTGCCTCTCTCCTTTGCTCCCACACATTAAAACTGAGAGAGTGAGAAAAGTGTTTCAAAATAGTAGCTGGATTTCGCTGACGAGAGTTAGTCTGTTGTACCACTGCGGATCAGAGTGTTGACAACGTGTTAGCGTATGTTCGAGCAAACAGAGCTTTTTCCACCTTGCAACAGATGAGATGAACACCTGTAACCATGGTAACCATGCTCAACAAAGATGAAGACAGTTGCAGCCTCAAAACGCTCAGAAAACACACAAATTAAAAATGTATGAAACCAAAATACCCCAGAAAGCTACACAAACATGAGATGGCTAGAATTTAAGAAATAAAAGCTTATTTTGAAAGACTGTAGACATCATCTGTTTCTAGACATGGTAGTCCCCTTTACTTTTTGTTTTTTTCTCACTGTTCGTAATAGATCACTGAATTCTAATGAAATAGCCAAATGAACATATTATAGCTAATTATTGATTAGATTTCTTTTAACATTGCATAATTTCATATCCTTGCTGTTGTTTGCATCGGGCTGTACTTCTGTTGCGACTATTCATTTCTACACATGCATGTTTACATACTTAGGGTAAGAGAAAGATTTTTTTATTTTGCTTTATTCAGCATTTTTTTAAACAAATCACACAATCCTCTTGCCTTGTTAAGTCCTTGACTACCTGTGATTCTAATGAAACAGGATTAATAATAAGATATTAATGATCCCTTTTAGGGCCAATGCAGATCTTTTAACCCACATGCATGTGATCTTGAAAACGGGGTGTTTGTGGGTACATTCAATTCAATTCTGAGCATCCTGTTTTTCAGACTCACATACCATTAAATCTTGCCCATCTCCTGTCTAATGCTTTCTGGAAGATTTCTTGGAACATTTTCAAAAAGAGTATAAGGGGAAAAAATCAGTAAAATTGTGATGGGTGAAATTTTCAATACAGAAAAAAAGGATGTGGTTGCTCGACCTAAAATAGATGGATACAAACAATTTTCATGTTTGACAATGACAGAAAAAACAAATATTTTAACAAATATTTATGAAGCAGCTCAGTTACCCTAAATTGTACATATATGTGTGCGTGTGCACGTTTGTGTAAAGAGAGAGAAAGACAATGATATCATTGTTTTGCCAAGGTGTGGAAAAGAAAGGAAAGAAAAGAACAACAAAAGAAATATAATGTAAATGATTTTAGGATTTTAGATAAGATGAAACATAAGAATAAACCAGGTTGTCATGGTATCTGATTCTCCTAAAGGGACAGTTGAGAGAAACCATCCAATCAAGAAAGCTGGCTGAAAACATGTTCTCCAAATTACAAAAAATATTCAAAATTTGTGACTTCCTGTTCCTAAGCCAACACAAAAAGCATGGACCCTCATGAAAAATCCTCCATTAGCGGGTTCAGCCAGTTGTCTAGCATGCAATTTCACTGCAGAATGTATCAACTAGAAAATCCATTACAGTTTAATAAATGGCCTATTGTAACCTTGAGCAACTCTGCGATAAAAATTTGTAGACATAACATAATAAAAAGGTACTCCAGTCACATTTGAGCTAGCCAGCCCTGACTCCTAGCAAGCGTGTATATTTAAATTAAAATTTGCTGGTGTGGGAGATTGGCGTACAATGCATATTCAGATGCTAATTCTCTGCATTTGTCTGTGGAGCAGTGGGCCATATAATTTGACTTTGTGTGGGACTGTCCTGAGCGCCAGCTCAGGCTGAAGAAACGGAAATTAAATGTTTATGAGGTGATGCGAGAGAAATACACTGAGTGAAAATATGATGGGAGGGGAGAAATAACTTTTTTTTTGCAGCTTTCGGCCAGAACATTAAACTTATTGTTTATGGTGTTTTAGGAGTGGTTATTTATGTCAAAAAAAACCAAACAAACTTTTTGTGTAGTTTCATTTTTGATACTTTTTCTCTCTTTTGCATTTAAACAGAACTGTGACTGGTGATCAAAACAGATAGCAGTAGTATGGCTCTCAAGCATGGTGACTGGTGGCATAATTAACATATAGTGTCTGTCTATGGCCATTTACATTACATTTTCATAAACACTAGTATATTCCATACATAATAACAATGTTTTATTTTGTTGTTTGCTTCAGTGCTATCCATGTTTTGTACAATCAGAGCCAGTGATCCTTGTGAGATTTAAATGAAACCGTGTTCAACAGTTTCCACAATCATCTAAATGCATAATTGAGAATGTTTATAATAAGTGTTTCTTTTCTATTGCACAATGTATTGCTTGTCAGATTGGCTGTAAGCTAAAGTGAAAAGTACTTGGAAAATGTTAATCCATCAATGTAAATCTGACAGATTAATAATTAATCAGATCCATTCTGTTATTTGTTTTGCTGTTATTGGCTAAGAATTAAGTGGATTTGTAATGACAACCATACAATAAGGGTTGGAAGGAAAAACATTTTTTTTTGAAAAAAATCATAGGCCATGTCCACGCCACTAAGATATATTGAGGTATTACATATAAAAGATGTAGTCTTGCCAGACTCAATAACACAACATCTTTTATCAGGCAATAACAAGACAAACTTGCTGCCCTGAATAAAAGGTCATCTAGAGTAATCCTTAAAGGTTGACATGTCATGTTTATATTTTAAGAGCAGAACGATGAAGGATTAAAGTTTTTTCAGAGAACATTTTTTTTCTGCACTGCAACAAATAACATTGTCATCACACAGCAAGAGTCAAGAACTGAGTCTTAATTGATGCTCAGCTAGTAAGATCTTGGATTAAATCCCTTTTTGCATATGGACTCCCGTGTTCTAATTGTTTTAACTCCAAGAACATAAACTGGCTTGATGCGGCTACGTTAGCTTGACTAATATACTATATATATATATAAATATATGCACGTATTAGATTTCCATATGTGTATATACATATACACGTATTAGCACTTGTTTATGTGCAACTCTGAGCACATTAAGGTGTATGTTTGTGCCTCCTACCAGTGGTGGAACAGCTTGATAAATAGGCCTCCAGATGTGCATGAAGCCTATCTCTGGCAGTGAGGAATATTGGCTCGCTCTGCTACTTTATCATGGAAAGGCAGTTCTGACAGAAACCCTGACACAGAAACCTCTCCTCGAAGGGAAGTGGGGACAGCTTGGGCATAATTAGAATTAATGTGGAGATGTGGAATAAGGAAATGAGCCATCACAATACAGATCAGCTCTTCATTTCAATTTTATTCTTCACTCGTTGAATTTCGTGGGTAATAATGGATAGGCAAGGCTGCCAAACACTCCAGCTCATGATGACACATATTTATGCACTGTATCATTCATGCTCCTGTATGGCTGAACATTGAAAAATATAGGAAAGAGAACATGTGTCAAACCTCTGCAAACACTTCTGTAGATCAGGAAGGGAATGCTTGTTTATGTATGGTTGCCTTTTAACCACTTCTTGCTAACCAAGTTAAATATACAGTATATTAGAAAAAACCCCAGAAACCTTTATGGTTTTAAATTGTCACAATATGTTTTTTTCTGAATGTCCTTCTCAAAGTGAAATCTGTGACAGCTGTCATTTGTTCACAAGTGTTCAGACGTTGCAATACAGTTTGTGAACATAAAATCGTAAGCCTATTCCTATTGAAAAGTAAAGCCTTATCCAATTTGTGGTTTATATCTCTCATGTCATTACACCCCTAGAAAACTAGATGATCACTTGCAGATCACATTTGCAGATTCACCATGAACTTCAAACTTGTGCAGAGAGCAAACATCAGATTCTGTCTGAAAAAGATCCATCTTTCATGCTAAAGAGTGGTGATAACAGCTAAGTTGGTAAAGGCAACCAAGATATGAAAGAAAGGGCCACAAGTAATTATGGTCAAGATGACATTGATATGGGACATTCATGGGTTTGTCCACCAATGGCATAACTGTAAATTGCACCACCTTACCCCCACTTAAATGTCAGTCGCCACACACCTGACTTCAATCTGGCTCACTTCAGCTTCTATTTCTTCAGCTCTGAGCGAGTGGATACAGGCCATATCACAAATCCATACATAAAAGTGACCAGAACAAGACTTCGAGGGACCAATCCAGACAGACACATGAAAGTCAGCTAGTCACCAAGATTTGATTCATAGACAAAGCCACAGAACGTTCTGATCTATGCCTCACAAGCCTATATTAAAGTCTTACATGGTGTGTTAATCTTAATAAGGCTTATTATTAATTTGATATGTTTGTATGTTTTAGGAACACATCCTCTAAAAAGTTAGAGAAACTGAATCTGAATTCACAAAACAGAAAAGCATGGGCATAATACATCTTTCTGATTAAAAAGAAAAAGAAATAAAGGCAGAAAAAGCTTCAATCCACTACTTCAACAATAATGGGATATTTATTGTCTTACTCCTTCTGAACTATCAATATTTAGTACTTGCATAGAAGTAACCTTTAAATTTCTCTTATGTCATCATTGTGATGGTGACATGGTGGTAAAAAATCAGTTGATTTTCATCCAAGTTTTATGGTGACACCACAAATCATAATAAAATCAATGTAAAGATGTCAAAGTGTAAAAAGAAAATCTGAAGAAATGGCCCCTGGATGGATTGATATAATTACAAGACCTGTTTAGCATGAAATCATCCAGAGTAAAAAGGAAAGAACAAGTTTAGCCTGGCAAACCACCATACATGTTAGTAGAACTGGACAAATTTAAATGAAAGTATAATCAAAATTTAAATCAAATATACTCCATCAATGAGTCCTATGCCATCTTAAAATGCCACTCCTTTACATTGTATTTCAAGTTATTAAGCAGTGCAGCATACCAGTGCTATAACTGAGAGCGTAATCACCAGTGGGCACTTCTGTCCCACCAGAGAGTGATTGTGGGTTTTGACAACCACAGTTCATTAGTGGGTATTACAGGAAGCTTGCCGACATGATTTCATCGTCCAAGATATCTCATCCTTCCCATTATGCAAGGTATCAAATGAAGTAGCACAAACCCACAGGTATTCATTTCATTAATGCACTTCTTAATACTCTTTAGGGTAAATAAAAAAAAAAAAAGATATGTATTATGCTCCTGTACTGACATCTACTTGGCAGACAAGAGCATTCTCTAAAGCTTTAAAGCATATGATGATACTGACATGATGTACTGGGAATGAGGGCACAAACAGTCGGTTAATATTGTCGAGTCTAATAGGCAGAAAGGTACTGGATTCAAACATCCCCACAGCTGAATGATACTCGTCAGCAAATGTATTATTACTAAAGTTTTCTAAAGAATAAGCACAAGAAACAGGGAAAAATCACTGGAGCTTTGAATGGGGCGGCAGTTTAAGCAGAGAAGCCTAGACCTTCCTCTCCTCAGCCACCTCTTGGAGCTCATCTGGGGCAATACTAAGGTGTTCCCAGGCAAACCCAAAAATGTAATCTCTCCAGCATGTCCTGAGTGTAACCTGGGGCCTACTCCCGGTAGGACATGCCCAGAACACCTCACCCACAATGTGGCCAGGAGGAATCCTTGTCAGATGTTTGAACCATGGCAATTGGTTCCTATGGACATGGAAGAGTAGCATTTCTACTTTGAGCCCTCAAATAACTGAACTCCTCACTAAATCTAAGAGAGAGGCCAGCTTGGAGAAAGTCAGTTTTCGCACTTGTATCTGTGATTTCATTCGTTCGGTCACTAAGCCATAGCTTGTGATCACAGGTCATAGTAGTGACATAGACAGTCCAGTAAATCAGTGGCTTCCCTTTTATGCTCAGCTCTCTATTCACCACAACATACCAGTATGGCATTCACATTTTACTGCAGCCATGTCCAGTTGATTTGTCAATTTTGGGCACTGCATCCTCTTCTGCTGAGGACATCACCTCAAACTTGAAGGTGCTAATTCTCCTTCACACCCCTCCAAAATTGGCTGCAAATTGCTCCAGTGCAAGCTGGAGCCCACCACATAAAAAAACACATAATTTGCAAAAACCATAGATGAGAATGGGAGGCCACCAAAGTGGACGCCTTTCGCCATTGGCTCCACTGGAGAGAACAAAGTAACAGTAACAAATGAAAGCCTGGTGGAGTCCAACTTAATACCACTGACAGTTCACTGTGGTGAGGACATTTCAGTACTGGACTTGCAGCACAGGTGGCATCCTATCACGGTACTACTCCAGAATTCACTGAGCTTCTGAGAGCAACCCATTCTTTCACAAATGTTTGTAGAAGCAGTCTGCTTATCCATATACACACACAATAACAGCCCCTCTCGCTCAGTTGTTGGCATTTGCTCTTGCTCAGATCTCTGCTCTGTGTGCTGACAGAAATCTTCGGACCTGCTCTCAGTGTGTCGTTGGCATTCACATCTCTGCTCCCTGCACGCTCAACTCTTTTTGTACACCGTTATGAACGTGCCATATACCAACCAATCACAGACTTGGATGCTAAAATTCTGATTGGCTTTTACGGTCTCTAATCAGCTTGCTAGCAACTGCATTCAGGGATAATGGTACAGTATGTAGCTAAAGCCAATGGAGTGGTTTGGTTTAAACTAGTTTAAAGGCAACAATGGTCTTAAAAAATTATATATTTTAAAATAAAATAAACATACTAACTGGGTTTATCTACATTTCTTGCATGCACCAATGAATTGTGTTTGCTAAAATTAATTTTCTCCTCAAAATGCAACATTTGTACTTGCAAAAATTTTTTTTATGTGCGTTCAGAATAGAGGCACAAAAATTACACCATATAGGTGCTACATTTCATACACCTTTGACCATGGAAGTGATTCGATCACATGACTTAAAAGATATGGATGGGTTACTTTTTGTAATATAGCGTAAATACAAATGTATGCTACAATCTTTATAGTAAGATTTATATCATAAATTTTTTTTTATTGATTAGTACTATATGTGATGATTCCAATGAATTTTTAATAAACCATTAACAAGAATAATTATTAATCTTTTAATTGTATAGGTGTATAAAGGCATCTGACTGTCAGAAGCAAAATTTAGCCTAGAGGAGCATAGTGGCATCTCGGTGGCATTATGAGCTAAAAATGAATTCACTTTATATTTTTCAGTTGTAGAGTTTTTTTGTTTCACAATACTGCCCAGTACCTAAGTAAAGCACTGTTAGAGATGAGTGAGACAAGCAAGGGAGACAGAGTGGAGAAAGATGGAGACAGAATGGGAGCACTGACGTTCTCAGATAATAAAATAATTTAATTTTCTGTTCTCTAGTGCAGCGCAGTGAATATTATTCAATTAAATGAAGTGAGCAGCACTGACACTAAGGGAGAACTGAATCAACAGTTTTTAGAATACAAAAAATAGTTTTCAATAAAAGAATTGTACATAAAGATAGTCATGCTGGCATGAATAGTGCAGGTGCTTAAAGGACCTTTCACACAGGATGCAGCATCTGAAACCCATTTTTTTCTTATGGTTTACAGCACAAAACAACAGTTTCACACTGTGTCAAGGAGCCAAGGAGTGCACATACATGCTGCTTTGACTATGGTGTGGTGTAACATACATTTGTAAGTTAACTTCCATAAAATAGATGTGCAGAATGACAGGGATTGAGCGCAAAAGTGCACAGGAAGACCATGAGCAGGGCAAAAAAAAGAAGTCATACAAGCAAAGTTCAACATAAACTTTGGGCTATTCGCTCTGCCTAGCGGTCAGAATGATGTCACTTCCTGTGTGATAGAGCTTCTAGAATTATGAAAGGGACCATCATGAGTAATTCAACATTTTTCACAGAAATGTTTTAATGACTGGAAACTATTGCAAGTGTTTTAGCCAACCTTAATTGTGATATACAATAACAGCTCAATATTAAAAGACTTACGATACATCGTAATAGTGTCCATATACTGTGGTATTGACAGTGTCAGATTGGCAGCCCTATCCAGGATGGATGATTGGGTAGTACTGGCACAACACTGTGACTACTAGCATTACAATAGCTACATACGACTACTACCGATAATCAGAATCAGAATACTTTAATTAATCACTAAGGAACAGAAAAGTAATATACATTTACCTGCAGACTTGCAAACAACTTTCCCACAATGTGCTCCATTTACCATCATAGTTCAGTGTGGTCTTTGTTATATCCATGGACTACTAAAATTCAAAACATTGGTCATTTTTGTTTGTTACTAAAACTATGACTGACTGTAATTTTCAAAATAAAATAACAAGTAGAATAGTACATGTGCAAAAAATAGAAAATGACAAGCAAACATGGCTTAAGTGGTATGCTGTTAGAATAAGAAATACTTCCGTTATCCCATATTTGTAGATGTTTTTAATTTGTATGTACTGTCAATCAACACCCTGTCTGCAGCTTCATAATGATTTTAATTGGTTTTGTTGAGCGTGCTGATTTGGTGGTCCTTGCTAATTGCAAATCTATTACAAGCTCATTATTTGGCAGTAAAAATGGTCTGTTCTGTTAGGGATTAAACAGGGGAAATCATTTGCACTGTTGAAGAGTGAGAGTCAATATATGCCCTTTATGGTTCACAGTTATATTGTAATTTTACTGAAGAGTCAAGAGAGGTGACTATGACACATCAAAAATCTCAAAGTCTTCTCTGGCACCTGACCCCATCACGCACCCCCCTCAAGTTAATCCTCCTATTGAAAAATAGATAGAGGGGAGCTGAAGTAGATTAGTACAGCAGGGTTGGAAAAGAAATTGACATATGAGATAACTGAAACCATTCCCATTAATTATTGTTCATACTTTGTTAATATGTTCTCAATCTCACGATGAAAAGCCAACATCCATTAAACAAAAGCAGACACAATCAAGCACACCTAAGTGGACAGTACACTCCAAAATGTTCAGTTTTCTATACAATACACACACACACACACAGACACACCAGTACCATTGAGGAACCTGCCCTGAGCTGAGAACACGGTTCCACTCTATGATTTACCATCATGTAGCAAAGCTGAAGATCTTTCTCTAGAGTTTACGCTCCCCACCATCATCATCACCACAACCACCATCAGTACTATTTTATTTAAATAGCAGCAAAAAAACAACAGCAGCCACGTCAGGATCTTTAACGACCCTCTGTGAGCAAGCACTTTGCAACAGTGGGAAAGAAAAATGAGCTTTTAACAGGAAAAACCTTCAGCAGAAAGCGGCCTAGGGAGGGGCGGCTATCGAGGGGTGAAGGGAGGATTCTTATCATCGCTCAGCTAAAAGCACCATCAGAGACACCCATGAACTTAAATTTGGACAGGTATGTAGGGATGCACAACACCTGCCCAGGTGAGCAGCTTGTTCTCATGTCTGTCTGCTCTGTACTGGAGGGTTCTGGGTAATGTAGTCAGACCCTTTGGGTGTTTTCTGCAGTTTTCTGCTCCAAAAAAATTATGATGACATGGCGTTAATATCTGTCTCTTCCAGATGTTTCCTCAGCGGAATCCCGTCAGGCCGCTGTTAGACACTTATGGGTGATGATCAGAGGTCAGAGTTCAACCTGACAGCTCCTGCAGGCTCACCTTGGATCACCTAACACAACACGCTCCGCCCCTGGATATGCTCAGTGTCAGGTTACAGGTGAGCCGCAGCTGTGGAGACCTTTGATTCATATGTTAAACATCACAGGGTTACTCTCTCAGTGCCTCAATCTTCTCAAACTATCAGCGTCACCTGCGTGTCCAGGTGTTTTCACCGGACAATGGTTTGTTCTGTCAGCTGACGATCAGCTGCTCTCTCACAGGTGAGCTGAAGGTGAAAATAACCTGATAATCTGCGTTTGCTCAAATGGGAAACCACCTGGAAACTCCACACCTGAGGCTTTCTGAGGAGTACTCTTCTACTGCCATACTACTCTGCTTACACTGACAGTGCTTTGGTGTTTACAAACAGAGGTAATACTAAAGTAACTCACAGTTCACGTAACCTCACACACACCTGTCCGGTTAACCTTTCCATCGCCTGAAAAATCACCGTTTATCGACACACGCGATAACCGATACAAGGAACTGATCCGCGGATCAATAAGAACAATAGAAGCAACTGACTGAGCTCGTTCTCTCTGAGCTCGATTCTTCAGGTCTGACTGCTTTTAGCTCCGCTGCTCTGATCAGGGCTTCGATGAAGTTACCGATAGGATTATTGATATTGTTACTGATCCGTTGGGCGCGGATGTAAACAGACGGAAAGCCGACGCTAGCCTGTTAGCTCGGTGTGATCGGTAACGGAGATTTTCATGTAAACACAGCTAGCTGTAGCATCTCTTCCAGCCCGCTAACGCAGCTAACATCTTCCCGCTGTTCACGCGAGTCTCCTGTCAATGGCGCGTCTCTAGTGTGTCTCTATTGTGTGACTTTATTCTGGTTCTGCTCTCTCGAACTCACATGAATCTCCTCCGCAGGCCACAGCTCCTCAGGACTCCCCAGGACCTCTTTCTCGGCGGTTTCTCCGCGGACTCTGCGGGATTCAAACCGTCAACCTGCCGCTGTGTCGAAGCCTCCGGGCCTGGGACGGACTCCTCATGGTCCGGCTTCGGGTTCAGGTTCTCCGGTGAGCGGTTTGTGCGAGCAGACGGCGCTGGGATCAATTCAGAGATCCAGCAGCAGGACGGGCTGAGTGCTGGAAACCCCCTCCGCTGCTTCCGCCCAGGAAATCCCCCAGCTGCCCGGAGCCTGCAGAGCGGCGGCGTGCCGCACTGGGGCGCTGCTTCCGCCACGCTAGGTTTTCTTTCTTTCTTAAACGTTTCAGGCCTGTCAGGGTGAACGAGAAGCTCACAGTCGCGCGGAGATGTTAAGAGGAACGCAAAATCATACTAATGAAAAAATAAATAAATAAACGCAGAGCAGGAGCATATTTTGGTCAATTAGGTCAAATAATTTCATTTTGTCAATCATACAGACATGTAGAAGTATTTTCAGCTCATTCTTGCTTCCACTGATGTGGAATTTGACCTTTGCATTTTTAAATTTATGAACAACATAATCATTTAATTTACCAGAAAGTCCAAACTTTTTCCCTCTGTAAGCACTCATTACTGTACTTAAGTAGAATTTATATTTATAATTTATAATTTTTATATTTTTCTCAGGAAACATACATCGTTACTACTTCGAGCCACTTGATATTATTTTTGCACTATCCTATTGTATATTGTATATTATTGTAAACTAACATTCTTATTGTATATATTGTATTTCTCATTTATATATATATATATATATCTTATATTGTATGTATATCTCTGACTCTCTTACTGCACTGAGCATGTGTATGAGAAAACAATTTCCCTCGGGATAAATAAAGTTCTTCTTATCTTATCTTATCTTATCTTATTTTTTATTTTTTACTTGAGCAGCCTATTTATTTTTCTAACCCTTTTTACTTTAACTCCCTACATTTTTAAACAAATATCTGTACTTTCTTCTTCTTACATATTCAGAGCAGACGCATTATGTTAGGTTCATCTCTAGTTTATACTCAGGGGTATCCTGGGCAGGTGAGTGCAGGTGCCCGCTATTTCAGCATCTAGCTAGTCCTACAGAAGAGGAGCGAGCATAAAGGGAATGTCGTTTTTTAATTGTCAGGTAATTTGAAATGCAACGTTTCCACGAGCTCAAACACAAACACCAGAAAACACACAAACTGTTTGTGTGCAGTTTGTCTCACAGCGTGTGGCAGTTAAAAGTCCAGCTGACAACTGTAAGTCATCATGTTTTTTAATCTGTACATGTGACATTATGTTTTTTCATATTGTAAAACCTGCTGCTAAATACGCTGAGGCAGACTGACTTATTTAAAGGCTGCATTAGAATCATCTGCAGAATAAACAGGTTAGTTTGTACTCTGATGGATTTAAAGTAAAGAAGAGTGTGCACAGTGGCAGACTGTCAGTGTAGAGGATGGACAACTGATGAAACATCTGCTCACATCTGGTTGAACTCAGCTGTGTACATCCACAGAGAGCAGCAGGTCAGCTGATCACAGCCTGCACACTGAGCCATTTCTACTGGAATAGAAATGATTCTGAGTTTGATTCTTCTCTCCACACTGAGACACTACAGCTGATTATAGGTTCCCCCACCTGCTGAATCCACTGTAACCCCTGACTGTACACATTTCCTGTTTACAGGCAAAGTCACCCTCTACAATGGAGGCAACAGGAAATAGAAACGTATTTTTACTTTCTTTCCTTTTTCTCTGCTCATGTTCAACTTAAGTGACTCAAGCTGAGTAATTTATTGGAATAGAAATAGAAACTTAATTAAAGTTTGTATTCTCATTTAGTAATATTATTTATCTTTACATTAATATACCACAAGGTTCAGTTAGCGTTGCACAAGAACAGCTGTTAGAAATGTTCTTCAAGGACATACTTTTACTTTCTTACTCTGAGTACATTTCAGAGCCAGTACTTTTATGTGAGTAATTTCCATCACCAGTATCTGTACTTCTACTTCAGTACAGAATGTGTGTACTTTTGCCACCTCTGGTTTTATGGACATTCTACCAGGATGGAAATATGGAAATACTCTAGTTTTCAGTGACATATCCACAGGGCACACATGTGTATTATTAGAGTAAAGCCAGTGTTGGAAAATGATTCCAAACTGTTTTCACTGAAAGAAAATCGTCTCCACAGTTTGTGTGTTCTTCACAGATCGTGCTGTATGGCTTAAAAGAGATCTCTTATTACCTGGTGAGCTGTCAGCAGTCAGTGCTGGAATATATCAGAATCTGTTTTTGTTTTACCGAGAACTGCAATCATATTTGCTATGACACTGGGACGCCGGGAGGCAGAATAAAAGCCCCAAAATCTAAATCTTTAATACAAAAGACAAAAGTCATACATGTGGAATCAGCCAACAATCCAAAGTCCACGAACAGCCTGCAACAAAACGTCTACTCATTCTATTTCACCGGTTTTATTTGCAGATTTTATTAAAAAAAATTTATGTTCAATGTTATATTTACAGATTCTGTTTTATGAATTCTATTTATTGATTGCGTCTACTGATTCTATTTACAGTGGGGCAAAGCTCCTGTTCTTGGCTCCAGGAGCTCACCTGTCAGGTCTGCCCACCTGTAAAACTTGCCCTGTTGTCTCTTCCCACAGCAAATGAACATAACCCTGTTGAGTCTCGTCCAGGCTCTTGGAGGAACGCTTTTGCGCTTCACTGTGTACCACTGCACATGGTTGAAATGACAACAAAACCACTTGACTCAGTGCCATGGGGTAAACACCATACTCCTTTCCAACACGTCTGGGGTCAAGCAATGGTTGACAACACAAGAGAAGATCGCCATGCACGAGACAAACTTGCTCCCATTTGAGACGTTTGGGACAAGTGGGGTCTCTTCTGCCAGTGACATACAATCTAGGCACTGATGTGGCTGTGGATAAGTGCCTGGTGCCCTTCAGAGGCCGCTGTCCTATCAAACACTACATGCCAAGCAAACCAGGGAAGTATGAGATAAAAATATGGGCAGCATGCGATGCCAAGTCTAGCTATGCATGGAACACGCAAGTATACACTGGCAAGTATAGGCCATGCAAGTTGTTCTTGACATTACAGAAGGTCTCCAGGGGAAACTGTAACAGCTTCTTCACCTCATATGACCTTGGCCTGAAACTACTGGAAACCAAGCTGTACATGGTGGGAACAGTACGGAGAAATAAGCCCGAACTCTGGTGTGAAAAACAAACAGGGCTCGGTTCTAAGCTTGCCTTCAGACCCGTGCTCTGGTTTCCCATCATCCCAAAAACAGAAAAATGTTCTTGTGATGAGCACTCTGCATCGGGATGCTGTTGTGAGCAACAGGGATGACAAAAGGCCAAAAAACATCGAAGATTACAATCGCAACAAGGGGGTGTCGACAAGCTTGACAAGGTACTGCACAGTTATTACTCATAACGTTTGTAATATCAGAAATAGAAAGGATAATGCACTGAATTTGTATGTAGGAAAACAAATGTACATTTCTGAATTTGGTTTGTCTCTTTTGTTTCAGGTTGCAAGTGTGTGCACGTGCAAAAGAATCACAACGTGCCTGCATACAACTCATTGGTCTTATGGTCTGAGTTAAAGCCATCCTGGAATCAGAGCAAGTACTACAAGAGGAGAGTGTTCATGGAGGAGCTTAGGCAACAACTGGTGATACCCCACATCTAACGAGGCACAGTTGGCATCGAGCTGCATTTCTGTTGTTCTTCCTTTTGTAGTGATCTCAGAATTTGAACTATTTCTATTTCCACTGTGATTCGTTAGAATAAAGTTTGACTGCTGCTGTGCGGTTATTCCCCGCACAGCAGCAGCTGCCAGCTCTGCCTCTGCAGCCGTCTTCTTCGCCCAGCTGCCCCTCCTGGACCACCACCCACAAGAAGAAAGTGCAAATTCTGCCCTCGCCAGACGGATCTGAAAACAGCAAAAATGTGCAAAAATGCAATGCATACATCTGCAAAAACCATACCATTACTATCTGCCTTGCTTGCAACTTTCAGACTATTTTTATAATGAAAAGCTTGTGTTGGAAAGTTAAATGATGTGGAAATGAATATTGACATGTTTTATATTAACAAGCTGAATAAAAAATTGAAACACAGAGGTGGGCGATAACTTAGATTGTAAAAAGTTACAGCAGACTCTTCCGTTGAAGAGAATATGTTGTGTTCATGCGTTGGACTGAAGTAAGACTAAAGTTGTAACACAGAACTGACAATTTATACTGTTATACTTTAAATAACAGTCAAATCCCATTTTCACTACAGAGGACAAAAGCAGTGTGGCAATTAGAAGCGTTGGTTTTATCAACAAAAACTCTGACTAGTGTGCACTGTACTTACAGAGATACAATTTTGTTTGAAGAATATACCAGATGAGCCTTGTCTTACTGTTAGTCTAATGGTCATTTTCCTCATCTGGTTGTCATAAATCAGTTCTTTTGTTTGGGTGGTGAAGCGCTTTGTTTTTTCTGCAATTTGACACCAACTCTGACGCTGGCTCATCACCTGGTCTGATGAGTCTCTATTTCTGCTGCAACATTCAGATGGTAGGGTCAGAGTTTGAAAGCATGGGTCCATCCCTCCTCAGACAGCTTTCTCCAACAATGGTGAATTTATTGCCTGAGATTTGGTGTCAAACACAAGGCCTGGGGACCAGAACTGGCCCACCGCAGAGTTTTGCAAAGTGTGAATGATGCAGTGTTCATCCATGTGACCTTTAAGAGCAGCAGGATGAACTAAGAAAAGGAAAATAATTAAAGTGTAGTCTGATTTATTTTACAGATAAATATTTCTTTAAAGACGAGTGCGTTTCTGCTCCACTGAGCTGCAGCTCGGACCGGCTCACACACACAATAACTTAAATCCTGAGATTATTTTGGAAAACGAATTGTTAATGCTGAAGATCAATGAAAGTTAACTCTGAGTCCTGAGATGTTTTATGACCTGCTGGAATAATGACTTGAGATGGCACGATACCACTTTTTTATGTCCGATACCGATATGAATCCGATATAGTGTATTTTGTAATCAATAAAACTGTTGGGTTTTTTTTATAAATATCTTGCTGTATTTTGTATAAGTTTATACTCAAATTTTAAAAAACAAAACCATAAAATTATTCTGTCATACCTGTATGCAAAAAATACACTGCACTCAAAATATTTCATAGTTCATCAACACTGATCAATCTAATGTTTCCCTCTCACCACATATCCAAACTGATATCATGACCAGCAGCTTTTACAGCTGTGGCTCCAGCAAACATCAGCTGATAGTAGGAGGTAATATTAAATCAATTCTAACAACAGCTGATCAAGCTTAAACATACTGCTGTTGTTTATCTGCTGGTTTCCTCTTTCTGGTGCAAACTGGGCGATTCACAAACGCGACTTGTGACAGAAAAGCCGATCAGCTGATCATTGATCAGTTTCATGATTGAATTAGAAACAGAAGAGGGAGGGGGAGAGAAGAGGGAGCAAGGACACAGAATAACTCCAGCTTTGTGTCTTTTTTCATTCTAGCTGAAGTACGGGACAAATCGCTTCCTTTTCACCTCAGGATGGAACTCCGATGTCCAGTCCAGCTGTGGCTCCATACATCGGTTGTTAAGCTTAACGTGGAAACACTTAAAAAACATTCAGAGATGAACTCACACACTTTAGTTCTCTGAGATAAATTTCTCCGAGCTGAAATGCCGGATTACATTTTTTATTTCTGTCCGATATCCGATCCAGTAATTTAGGTCAGTATCGGACCGATGCCCATACGTAATATCAGATCGCCCCATCTCTAATAATAATTATAAAAATCACCTGAGGACCCAGTTTGGTCTCAAAGAAGAAAACATACGAGTCACTTTACTGATCAACTTTGGTTTTATTGTCTTTCTTCTAAAAAGCCCTAAAATAATTTAAAAAAAAAAAAATTGAAAAGGATGCCATCAGGTTAGGACACACCCTCTTCCTGAACAAGGTCATCCAACATGGCTGCTTCAGTCTGACACCCTATCCCCAACACATCAAACAAGAAGTAATATAAGCAAACACAACCTGAAAAAGCATGAAAAGTAGAAAATAAGCAACAAAACCAACTCCGCCCAGTTTGACTGATGGGTCAGATATGACCCCTGATTGGTCCAGAGCAAGCAGTAAATGACAGGTTAATAAAACAAACCTCACACCTGATCTAAAAACCAAGAAACCCAAAGACAAACGCATCATACCATAAAACAAATTACATTATAAAGTCTGTGGGGCGGGGCCAGAAACTGGAGGGGCGGAGCCCTGAATCTAAAGAGTAAGGGCCAGAAGGTCTCAGGAGGCCAAAGGCTTGTTGGCATTCAGTGGAGAGGATGAATCCTGTAGGAGAAGAAAAACACTGTAAGACTGCCCCACCTGAGCAGGTGTAAGTAATTTGAGTCATGTGGTTTAATTAGTGCAATCTTTAGCTGTGAAATAAACTACGACTCCTTTAATGCCTCTAAAATCATCACATCCACTGAGCCTAAAAATCAGTCACATGACTAGCATGACACGTGAACTATAAAAAAAACGGAGGTCACCTGTCCTAGACAGGTATGTGTGCCGCCGAGCATGCTGGGATTTGTGTCCTCACCTCCTTGGTCTGCTTGGTGGCGACCTCGTCCTCCTCGGTGGGACACACCTCCATCTTCTCCTCCATCCTGTCGTCCTCGCTTGCTCCTGCCCCCACCTCCATGCCGTGCTCCGCCTCCCACTCCTGCAGCACCTCGTCCAGGTTAAACCTGCGTCTGTAGTTTACTAGGAAGTTCTTCACCTGCACCACCGACTTGTTACCGATCACATCTGAGATGGCTTGGAAGTCCCGGCCATACTTCCTGATGGCTGTGTAGGATAGACGGGAGGGAGAAAGTCACCGATCAATCACTGACCGAGAAGTCTGAGAGCAGCCTTCATAGAAGGCTTGAGTTCACGTGTCCGCACCTCGATAGATTATCGAGTTATGAATTGTATGTCTGATCAATGAACCCTAACGCTGATAAACAGATGCTTTAAAAAGCTGAGAACATCTGCCAGATGACCTGTTTCAGGTGTTACCTTGGACGGCGAGCAGCTGCTCCTCTGTGGTCCAACGGTTATTGAACTTCTGGTTCACCTGAAACATAAAGAAACTTCCGTCAGCCCTCAAGAACACCAGCAACTGGGAATGCCCGCAACCAGCAGCAATCCCAGTAATCAAGAGGACATCCTCCTGGGGGCGAACAAGCTTGAAGGCGCTTTTCTGTCTTTTCACGTTTATCTGTCAGAGGTTAGATCTTTGTAGATGTTATCTCCATCACTGTCTGATAACGTGTCTTAGCAGCGCTCACAGGGACCACTGTACAGAAGAATGGACACACCCCTCCTTCTGCATGCAGCAGAGAGCCCACCACGGTGCTACCTGTCCCCTCGGACTGCTTTCAGTTCCTCTGAGCCAGCTCACAGAGAAAGGTGGGATGAGCTGCATTACTTAAATAAAGCGATATTGATTCATTAAATCCTGAATCAATTATCGAAATCATTAATAGAGATCAGTGAGGATACACAGCCCGAGCTGCTGTTGCTATATTCCTTTTCTATGTTGCTGTACTGCGTTTGTGTGTTGCTGTGTTATCGCGTTGCCGCGGTTACCTCAGGCAGCCTGAACTCGTCCACGCCTGAGCCGAGCTTCTCCTTCAGCACACTGTTGGTCTGTTTGATGGTCTGAATCTGAAACAGAGACTGTGGCTGAGAAACAGGAACATGATCAAGGTGAGTGCAGGTATCCACGCTGTGCAGGTAATCAGGCATGAAGCTGTTTTTACCTGTTGCAGCTCGTTCAGGTGTCCTTTTATTTAGTTTAGGTTTGTTTGTATTGGCGATAAACGCCGGTACCTGACCAATCCTCTGACTATTTTCAGTCCCTCAGTAGATTTCTGGTGATGGTTGCACCTCCCTTTTCCAGCGTTTCCATGACAACGGACTCACCTGTCTCTTGATGGAGACGAGCTGCGAGTCGAGCTGTCGGATGAGTCCCTGAGGCGATGAAGACGACAGAGAAACAACGTCCTGATGGTTCAGAAACATTCCTCTGGGGGGGCGCTTCTTCATCCGCTGGGACGCCTTCCCACCTGTCTGCAGGTGAACGGAGAGAGAGGCACAGCGCCGTCACCTGTCTGACTGACGGGTACAAACATACAGGCTACCGTATGGCTTTGTTCAGGGGTTCTTACCTTCAGACCAGAAACTGGTTTCACCTCCGACCTCTCTGAACCTGAGCTCACCTGAAAAGAGTCACCCAGGTAAACAACAGCAACAAACAGGTAAACAAACAAGTAAACACTGAACTTTGTACCTCCTTCTTTTCTTCTTTATTTACGTCTAACTCAGAGTCACTCGGAGGATTTCCATTACCGTCCTCGACTTCATCGTCACTGAAACAGACATTTATATTTACACTCATCGACCAATCAGGTAGCACCCACACCTGCGCAGGTATCTACTGACCTGTCGTCTCGTTCTCGTTTGTGTTTCCGAGTCTGGCGGTCCATCAGGCTGGTTTTACTGCGACTCTTCTTCCATGAGTAATAAAACCGAACCAGGCTGGGCATCGACTTATCAGGTAACTACAGACAAACCAACAAGGAGCTACTGGTCAAACTGGGAGCACTGGTCATAGAGAGGGACTACGACTGGGAGCACTTGTACCATTTGCTGGATGCGGTGGAAGCTCTTCCCGTGGAAGCTGAAGGCCTGCTCGAACAATACGCGGTCTTCCACCGTCCAGTCATCGGGGAACGGAGTGAAGTTTGGCAGATCGGCTAGAGACTTCTCGATGTTGTGTTTGTGCCAGAAGAGCATGCCCAGCGCCTGAGACAGGTGAGACAGGTAAAATGTGGACATTAAATACTGAAGGACATTTAGCGTGATGATCTGTACAAACGCTGAGCACTGTGTGTTCAGGCCCTCTAACAGCTGAAGACGTGATGTCTACATGAAGGCAACGAGTTTAAAAACACAGCAAGAGGAACTTCAGGCCCACCTGTGTGATATTCCAGATACAACTTGAATCTGATTTTATTGTCCACAAACTGAAGCAAAGTTCTGCAGAGCACTTTGAATAAACAAGGAGAAAACGGATCCGACACTCGGGTCAGTGAGTGTGACATGTGTTTGTGCACAGCTCAGATAGTCACGTGTTCGCTGCTAAAGCAGGCGCTCTGTTAAAGATGTAATTTATATGTTTTTGCTCCAGGCCCCTCCTCCTGCTGCAACTGCTGGTTAGAGTTCCATGACAACATCACCAGCTGCAGTCCAACATGGAGAAGAAGCAGGAAGCCAAACAGAAGAGAAAGGGACAGCACCACATGATTGGCAGCAACTGAACCTCCAAAATAACAGTGACAAGTACACCAGTTAACGACTGAGGATGGCGGCATGAACCAACGTCTAAATATGGCGGCACATGAAGAGGAATTAAAATGCAAAAGCGACCAAGGTCCGAACATTTACCTGCTCCATGTTGTAGCCATGCTTCTCTTTGGCGATGGCGATGTACTCGTCCACTGCAATAGAAAAAAACAAACAAACAACCTCAATACACCATGTGACACATCAGCGCCATGTTCTCAGGTGAATCATCCGTTTCTTACACTGAGTTTGGTTCAGGCAGCTGTTGGGGATCCAAACCAGCATCCCCAGGTTCTCCCTGAGATGAGCCGCCCGGGCTACATCTGGAGTCACACACACACACACAAACACGTTAATGAGATTAACAATAAGAAACGTTCTCACGTCCGAGACTCGTGACCAAAAACTTATTGAGGAATTCATGCTGTAATGGTTCTGGTAAAACGCTGGAGCTGATCAGAAGTCGATCAATAAACAAATTTTGAAAACAGAGCAGCTGTGTCTGAGCCACCAAGCACACCTGTGCAGGTATAAATGCTTGCCAGCCTTGGAAATTCCCCACAGACGCATAACTGAAGTTGATGTGAGGTTCGTAAACAAGGCAGAGCTGCTCACCTGTACAACTTTTTAGGTGGTTGTGTGAACAAGGGTTCACACTAGGCATCACCGTGAAGATCAACATGAAGTTTAACTCAGAGCTGTTACTCTCACCAGTTTTCAGGACTGATTAGATTCTGCAGTGATTATTGATGACGGTTATCTGCTTATTGATTATTATCTGTGTGTAAAGTTTGTGACTTAAGTTGAATGTTCTGGCTGCGAAGGAGCCTCAAGCTGCTTCTGCTAAAGAAACAAAAGCTCCTGAAACACAAACACACGGACCCAGAACCAGAGCCGGATACACACGCGGAGCTGGAACCGGCACGCGGAGACCGGAACCAACGCCGCGAACTTTACAGCTGGTATTGTTCGAGGCTACCACTCCGCCTCGAGGCTCACGAGGAGCTGCAATCTTACCCGGGTCAAAGTCCGGAACCACGGCCTGGTACTGCGGTCCGACCCGCATCCCTCCTCCACCTGCGTACACACACATAGTACTCAGTGCAGTACTCAGATTACTCTTAGCAGCAGCGGCGATGATCGAGGCTACCCACCATGCTCGTCGTCGCTGCTCGAGCCTGAACTTCCTTCTTCCCAGCAGCTGTTGGTACTGGTTCCATTACCGGACAGGCTCTTCCCGCCGCCGGGGCCTCCTCCCGGGGCTCGGCCTCTCCTCTTGCCCGAAGCCTCCGGGTTCCTCTCCAGCATCGCGGGCATACTAGCAGCTAGATCAGGCTAACTGTTAGCCTGTTAGCTCAGCCGCTCCACTAACCGAACCGAGCCGCCTGTCGGCCCGGAGCTGAGCGAGAGTCCGGGCCGGGCAGCCGGGGCACGGTTCGGGTTGAAACAGTAACTGTGCTGTGAAAGGTTCCGAGAACGAATCGATCCACTGCAGCTAGGAGAGGCTAACGGCTAACAGCTAACCGAAGATTCCGAAAAGTTCCGGAACAAACAGCCCAAACCAGAAGAAACCGAATTAGAGCGGAACAGTACAGGGATCCCGACCCGGAGCCGAACCCAGAGCCAAACCCGCTCCGATCAGCTTATACAAATCCAATGAGAGCGATCAGAGAACTGCGTGCAGGCGGCTCGACGTGTGTGTGTGAGAGAGAGAGAGAGAGAGAGAGAGAGAGATCTGCCATCACAGGACATCCGGAACAGCCCTGATCACTGATCAATACTCTCCACAGCTGACCCATAACTGAAAGATCCCTGAGCACTACTCTGGGCAGTATTGATCAGTGATTGGTTTTAACCTGCAATCTGGCAGATGTTTGAATGAAACAGCAAATAACAGATTAATCAATAATATTAAACTCGTTACCACGGAGATTAAATCCACTTGATCTTTCGGATGATTAATTCCTTCACTGCTTTAATCCAATTGATGATTTTTATTTTTATCTATAACAGTTCATTTTCTTATTCAGTATCATGGGAATCAGTCGAAGTTTATCTACGCGGACAATCATTTCTTTCTCGGTTCATCGTAACACAAAAACAAACTGAATTCATTTTACCTCAAATTCACGATGTTGATTGAAGTGATTCAAATGTGGACAAGCTATCAGAGAAGTAAATGAAACAACAATAAGACCTTCAGTCAGAGTTGCTTGATGGTATGATATCACCTTTCTGTGCTGTTTGTTATTATAATTATGGCGAGAAACCAAGCAGGCTTTTAGCTTTTAGCATACCAACTGAAACCTGAAAAATGTGGGTGCACCTTGGGCCCGTGCACCTGTGCAGCCGTGGCAAAAATTTAGTCTGGAGCCCTGCACCGTACCTTCATGAGGGCGCAGTGTTGTTCACACAGAAGTCAATGTTCTCTGTGACGCTGTCCGTGTCGTCCCATGAGGAGCACAGAGATCGCCCCACACAATGGAACTGAAGCAGTCCCTCAGACCATCTCTGGTTTAGACACCGGCTTGAGATGAACCAGGCCTCTATTGGAAAAGGGTGGAGTGCACAGTCCAGGCTAGGGACAAGTTGCTGCCCCAAGTGGAGGAGTTTAAGTATCTCAGGATCTTGTTCACGAGTGAGGGGAGAGTGAGAGATGAAGAGTGACTCTTGATTTACCTGTCTGTTTACATCCCTTCCCTCACGCCTGGTCTAGGGAGGGCCCAAAAGACTTCAAGCAGCAGAAACCAGCTTTCTCTGAAGGGTGGCTGGCCTCTTCGGTGGAAATAGGGTAAGCCATTATTCCTCTGCATCGAAAGGGGCCAGTTAAGGAGGTCGGTTGCAAGGATGCTACCTGGGCACCTCTTGCGAAGGCATTTCAAAATGAAGCTCCAGGGCAGATTCAGGATGTACTAGAGAGAGGACATCTCTTAGCAGGTGTGGGAACACTGCACTGTTGTCTGGATAATCTGGAGGACAGGGAAGCATGGTCATCCTTACTGAGGCCGCTGCCTCCAGTGCCTGGCCTGGATGGATGGATGGATGGTAGAAGGACGGACGGACGGACGGACGGATGGACGGACCCTGCCAAAGGTCCCTGAAAACTTCTCAGCCCTTGAAGCTCTAGCTTCACTCAGGACAGCAGAGACTATCCACATATCAATCGCTTTAATATTACATATAACATGTCAATGGGCCCAAACTCCAGATTTACAGTCGAGGACTCTCCTGCATAAAGGCAGTAAGCATTACTGCTTAGCGACGACATTAAACTGCAGCAGCTCAGCTGCAAAAATGGGAATATCAGATCTAACACTGTAAACACTGTACATCACACACACACGCACGTGTGTTTTCAGCATGTCAGAGGTAAAAGGCTTACTATCAGAGCTCCAGGTAACAGGCTCTGAGGTGAGTTACCGTTCCCTACTCTCCTTCCTTTGCTCCTCTTTTTGGCCCTAAACACAGATGAAGTCACCTGGACACCAAATGGTAAATGTCCTGTATTTATATAGCGCTTTACATTACAGTCATCCACCCATTCACACAAATGTCAGGAAGTACAGGTGATCTATGTCCCCATGTGCCCCTTGTCATCAGAGCTTTTAGAGCAAGTTTCAGTTTGAATCTGGGGAGTGTAAATTAATGGGTATCAATAAAGTTCAGTTCAAAAGGAGACTGTGTATGTGATGAAGTCAGGCTACGGCCGGGTATCCTCACTGACTTCTATAAGTGATTCTGATTCAGTTTTGACTCAGACAGTCAGCAGTATTATAATTCTCATCATATTCATATTTTTATATCTATGTATAAAAACAAAGTTGACACTGTGAGACTTCATCAGAGGTGTGACCATCACAGCAGACGTCTTTGTGTCAAAGTAACAGAGAATAAAACAGAAAAACATGAAGGAGATTTTCCTGGCCTGGCTTTTTATAGCAGAGAACCTTAAAGATGTTCTGCAGTAGAGCCGGGTAGGAACGAATGGGATTATTATGCAGGGACCAGTGACGGGAATAACGGCGTTATAAGTAACAGTGTTACTAACGCAGGACTTCTTTTCAGTTTTGACATCCTTTGTATTCTTTAGGTCCCTAGGTTTTCTGTTCAGTGTTGTCCTGTGTGTCTCCCTCTGTGTGATCGTGTACAGAGTGAATCGAGTTGTGCTGTGCTTCCACTCGCTGTGTTCCGTGTTTCCTCTTTCTATCGTGTTCTCTCTCTGCCCCTCTCAGCTGTCTCTGTGTACTTTCTGTGTTATGTTTAAGGTCTGCGTCTTGGCATCAGCATTGTCAGTTTCGTGTCCTCCCCGCTCTGTCATGTGTAATTGTCCTCAGCTGTGTTCCCCGTGTGCTTCCACTTCCTTCGTTACCTTCTGTGTATTTATGTCAGCGTGCCCCTCTGTGTCGCGTCGTCCCTCATGCTGTGTGTCCTTGTGCACATTATAATTAGTTTTTCCCAGTTTACTTTTGTATTGTTTGTATGATCTGTTTCCGAGCAAAAAAGCTGTGCTTTCGAGTTTAAGTTCCATTCCCGTGAGTTTGCGTTTGGGTCCATTCCTGCCCGCCACACAGATAAAACATGACAGATTCTGGCAAAAATACATTTTAAAAAAATCGATTCAGGATTCAAAGAATCGATGTTGCTTAATTCAAACTAAAATCCATTTGAATTGGGAAATTGATTTCTCAAACCCGCCCCTAGTTTGGCCACACAGGAGGAGCCTCACTTACATCCCAGAGAGCAAAGATCCAATGAAACAATGTTGAATCAACATCAGGCAATTCTACTGAATCACTGATGAACTCTGATGTTGATTTTCAATCACTTTTGCACCCTTGGTTACAGCTCCGGTAATGCAATCGATACTAAACTACTGCAAGTTACCATCAATACTTAAAGCTTTGAAACACATAATTGTACTCAACAAATTGGACAACTTTATATCTTAAACATTGTCTTACAATGTATCATCTCCATAATAATATCCTGAAAATATAAAGCATTGAACCTTATGTAAAAAAAAAAGGGAAAAAAAAAGACAATAGGCATGTTTGCATCAATAGTAAAATTATTTATTAAAGGAAAAAGTTTCCTTGTTACATAACAGCCACGTGAAACAAACGTTTGTTTCACGTGGCTGTTTTTAAATGTCCTCCAGGGTGGGGGTAGATGTCGGGCGTCCTGAGCCACCCATCCCATCTGGAGCGTATCGCAGCCATTTCTGTACTATTAAAGATACTCTATCTTACATAAAGTTGATTAGTGGATCACTTAATAAAAAGGCAATAAAACTATTTGTATTGTACTAATTACAAATTATTTGAATGTATGTGGAGTAAAGAAACAGTGGAACATGTACTCTGTTATTGTTTAAAGTATGCAGAAGGTAGAAGGAAAGAAAAAAATGGAGATGGAGATTTAAGTGTACAGAATATATCACTGCCTGGGAGGGATGTGAGGTGGGCAAATGAACTGAATCATTTCCTTAACAGGTTTGATTCATCCATGAGGCAGCCTTCAACATTGGCTGCAGACTCACCCACCCCCACTGCTGCTGCTCCACCTCTGACACCTCAGTCACTTCACACCTCCTCTACCCACCCTGCTCACTCCTCCCCACCCCCAACAACAGCATCCAACACACACTCTACACAAGGCTCCAGCCTGTCTCTCTCAACCACCCAGGTTAGGAGGGAACTGAGGAGGATTAAAGCCAAGAAGGCTTTGCATCAGCTCAAGGGTCATCAGGTCCTGTGCAGACCAACTGTGTCAGGTGATGGAGCGCATCTTCAACCTGATCCTGAGGCTGGGGAGAGTCCCACAGCTCTGGTAAACCTCCTGTGTTGTACCAGTGCCAAAGACTCCACGTCCCAAGGACCTCAACGGCTACAGGCCAGTGGCTCTGACATCCCACCTGATGAAGACCCTGGAGCGGCTGGTCCTGGCTCAGCTTCGGCGCCTGGCGAGCTCATCACTGGACCCACTTCAGTTTGCCTCCCAGCATCGGAGCGGATGATGCCTCATTCACCTGCTACATCGTTCCCTCTCTCACCTGGAGGCCGCTGGGAGCACTGTGAG
>VUQR01017123.1:2614-19695 GCA_015108515.1 Hemichromis elongatus
ATAAAATAAATATTATATAAATTAATAAATATCTAAATTATCTTTTGATTCCAAATTGAACATAGCACTGATTATTGTTGGGAGAGGACGTAGGGAGGATTTGTTTTGGTTTTTTTATATAAAACAACATCAGATCTGGCACTAGTGTGTTTTTCTTGAGATTTCTTGAGTTAGCTGAGTAGGCATTTTAGACTTTTTTTGCCAAATTTATGATGTAGTAAGTTTGATTTAGAGAATTTCCCACAATTCCTGAATTATAGCAACTAAACAAACATAGGCCAGTGGATTTGATGTGATGCTCACTGTTAGCCTTGGTTGATGTGTGAGTCCCATTAAATGCAATAAAAAAGCCACTGAAACAGCTTTTGGTTTACAAGCTGAGGGAGGTTGATTTGTTTATGGGTCTATCCGCTGCAGTGGGGGGAGGGAAAGCTAATGTAGAGCTGTGGAGCTTCTGTGCTGCCTGTTATGGCTGCTCTCACAGACTCTTCCATTAGGCTGGGGATCTAGGTTAAAGATATATATCTGACAGGATTTAGAGATGGAGGCAATCCACCTTAGCATTAAAGCTTAGATGGTCTACTCTGTACACTGCCCCCAAGCATATTTGACCTCAAGGCGCAGGTCATTTGACTTATGTGATTGCTGCTCACAGTTAAGTGTACTATGCTCATGCCGTCTGCAAAAAAATCTGTTAAATGGTATACATCCAATTATTCCCAAGCACAAACACCAACACTTTCTTAACTACACCTGCCTCTGTGAACATGTCCATGTGGAATAATGAGCGAGTCTACAAACCTTGTGAGAGGATAGTGTGTAATGGTTTCCAAAAGCCCTAATTAAGCCACACAGTGTATAAAACCATTAACCTGGCTATGATGCTTTTGTGTGAGAGAGTGTTGAGTGAGCTAAGATAAATTGAAGCTTATTCAGTCCTGGAACATTAGGAAAAGTGTGAGTGCAGGACAGTGGGACTGGGTAGAAAATGGTATTTAGGTTTGGGACATGGCAATCATGGCTAGTGTGACGGTATCCTTAGAGCTGAAATGCCAGCTTCTGTCACAGAAAAACAATTTTACTCTCACTAGGAAAGTCTTAATGAGTGCAGGCACGCTACCACTTTAAACTGACCAAAGGATATTTGGACTGTTTAGGCTGGATGATTGGAATGCAAATTGGAAGAGCAATTTAACGAGGTGTGTACCCTTTTGAAACTTTGAACAATTTCAGCTGTGATACACCAATATATTTTTAGCCCTCTGAACTTTTCTCTTTGCAACCTGTTTGCAAATGTTACTGCCATCTTTACCCCCAGAAAAAAAAAAGATTATTTTGTTTTATTGTTATTACTGTAGTATATGATAGTGCCGTGTCTTGATTTGAATCTAAGAGTCAGTTTATGTATAGATAGATGAAAAAAGGCCCCACACAGAGTATTACAACATTTGTGTCCAAAGCTGATCATAAATAATCAATGAGAACAATGAATATTTAATATTATTTTAAAAATGAGGTGTAAAAAGGAAATTATAAGTTTGAATACTTTGATGGGGATATGTCTGGGTTGAGTATGAACATGTTTCTTAGTGCCATCATACTAACAGATGGCTTTTTGGTAACATTGACTGTTAGTCTAAAAGTAAGTGAAGTGGAGGACAATTGTTTTCCCTCTTATCCTCGGACCTTATAGAATCATTGCACATTGCTAGGGGTCAGTGACATTTACTGCTGTTCAATGTTTCCCAAATAGGTCTTCTGGCAAAAAATGGGGACACTAGAGGAGGAGCAGAAAGTGCCACAGAGATCATCACCGACAAACTAGGGCTGAAAGAAGACCCAAAGTGGAAGTCCAACATCTGCGGGTAGTATTCCACATGCCTCAAGCACGCAATTAGTTATCTGGTTGTCTTATCTGGTTGCTCGCTGGTTTGAAAGTAGAATAAAATAAAAAATATTGAGAAAAAAATAATACACACAAAAACCTCATTATTAATCAGATGTGGGCACAAACTTCCACAATTCTTATCTAAAGTTCATCATTTTGTGTTTTAACATTATTTTATGTTTAATTTTCAAACAGAATTATGTTTAAAAATTATAATAATTTGACTTTTTATTATATTTATCTATATTTTTATCCTGCAATCGTATCTGTGCAGTCTGATGGGTAAAGTTGTTTGCTTTTCAAGTCCCTCTGATCAAGCAGTGATCATTAATTTCAGTCAATTATTATGATTGTTGTGGTTGTTGCTGTTGTCATTATTTACTTGTAATGTTACGTGACTGTGCTGACCTCCTCGCTTATTACTTTAGTGATTCACTGGTTGAGAACAGAACTGCCTGTGTGTTTCGCACCAAGACCAAGAGTTTTAATGTTATTTTACACTTGAAGGCTTTTGTAGAAGAGAGTTGATAAGGTTTCCTAACCATGTGAGAATGCCTCAGCGATTGTTCTGACTGGTACGAAAAAAAAAAAAGATAATACAAAATCAGATGGGTTATCTATTGATTTCCACTTGGCTACTGATGGCTTGCACTGGCAAAATTGACTTATTACGGCTTGTGCACACAAATTACTAAGATTTAATGATAAAATATTAAATTAATTTCAGTGTCATTCCTGACCCCAAATAAACAAAGTGTTTGGCACTTTCATGTCAATGGATATGTAGTCACCTGGTGACTCCAAATATATTTTATTCAGAGCAGCCATTACTTAATCGCTATTTTAGTCACACCGATGTTAGAAAGCTAAATTTCTCAACTCGAATGAAATGGTTTATTTAAAGTCTCTCCCTCTGTCTATCTCCACATTAAAGATAACCAAACAAAAGAAGGGAGCGTAAATCCTAAAAGAGAGTGGTTTTATAATGACTTGCAACAATGGACAGGACAGCCTCCCACTCATTTCTGTCCTTCAGCTATAAGTTAGCAAAGAGTGAAGCCTCCAAAGAACTGGAGCACAAAGAACTGACACACTAGATCCCAGCAATTTGTCTCCCTTGAGTTCGAATGACTGGATGCAGTTTGTAAACATGATTGATATGTATTGTTATTTTTTGTGAGGTGAGAACAAGTAAAACTGTTTTGTATGTGCCTCTCAAAAACACATCAATGATATTTACATATTAATCTCAGTGGAAACGCAGGAGTATTATTGTTACGTCAGCACTTATACCATTGTAGATTTGTTTAAATTCTATGTAGTCCAAAATTAAATCAATATCCGTTTAATATTTATCAATATAGAGATCTATATTTGTTCATTTACAGTGCTGTGTAAAATTATTTGCCCTCTTTCTGATTTCCTATAGTTTTGAATATTCATCACCTGAGTAAATACAAAATACAGCTTTCAAATGATGATTTCACTTGTTAAGCAAAAATGTGAAAAAGCAATTGCCCTCTAAATCCAATAACTGGCTTTGCCACACTTGGCAGCAAGTAGAAGGATTGTTTTCGAAGGATGAACGAGCTGTTAAAGGTCATGCCCAAGCAGTTCAATCTGATTTGATTCCAGACTTTGACTAGGCCCCTTTAAAAATGTCGCTTTTTCCCAATTCAATAGTGGACTTGCTGGAGTGTTTCAGATCATTGTCCTGCTGCATAACATGAATATAATTATGCTTTGGGATATGAGCTGATGGATGTCGTTTCCTCTCTCTGGTAGAGAGCATAATTCATTGTCTGATAAATAAATAAATAAAATCATGCAGTCATCTACATCCTGAAGCAGCAAAGCAACTCTAGACCATCACACTACCACCACCATGTTTGACAGCTGGTATGATCACTGATGGATGTGGAGGAGAAAGAGACGGAGACCAAGTATAAATCGCCAGCTTCTATGCTCTGCCATCTCTCTCTCTCTCTCTCTCTCTCTGTTTGTCTGGTCTGCCTTGTATTCCACCTACCCACCTAACATATATACATGCTGTACATGGATATATAAAGTATTCATATTCAGGATTAAGCAACACATAAAATATCTCAGATGTAAGTAAAGTTGGCTTTAGCTCAAAAAATCTTAAATTTTCTAATTTTTTTCAGAATGGCACGACAAATAAGGTGTGCTGATGAGCTCGACAAAATTCAATTCAATTCAATTTTATTTATATAGCGCCAGATCACAACAACAGTCGCCTCAAGGCGCTTTATATTGTACAATAGTACATACAGAGAAAACCCAACAATCATATGACCACCTATGAGCAAGCACTTTGGCAACGATGGGAAGGAAAAACTCCCTTTTAACAGGAAGAAACCTCCGGCAGAACCAGGCTCAGGGAGGGGCGGGGCCATCTGCTGCGACCGGGTGGGGTGAGAGAAGAAAAGAACAGGAATCAATCAAAATCAATGTTAAAAAAAAATTATTGATGCTTGCTGTCATCAGAGATCAACTTTTGTGGGGGGCAGGTGGGGTGGTGGTGGTGGTGGTGGTGGTGGGGGTTAGGAAAAAAGGGAAACTTGAAAAACATAAAGACACACAAACAAAATCAAACAAACACACTGCATGGAGATTCGCTATGCTGTGTACTCTATGTAGGGTCACAGGGCAGTATCGAACTGGCTGGATCTGAGCTAGACTTACATTCAGTAGGCGAAGAGATCATACTTCATTCTGTTTCTACAGAGCAGAATGTGTCACAAGACATACGGCAATAAAGTTATTAAAAAAACATGATTTTGTAATATTTATAGCCTATTTTTTGTATGAACATATTCCTCACAATCATTTATGTTTGGGAAAGACTCCAGTTGTTTTTTTTCACTGCAAATTATCCTTTGTGACATGATGTTTGACTAAAGCTTTGATCGTTGTGTACAAGTGCAAAGAAGGATCACTGCAGGACTCGTGTCCAAGTGCATTGTGTGTTATTTGATCAAGTTACTTTATGTGTGTTTGTATTCCTTGTGTTGGTAGAGCATAAATGAGCTGACAACTTGGATCCATGAAATGCACTTATTCTAACAATATCTTTGTATAGATTACTTATTACTTTTTTTTACTTTTACCTCAAAACTACTCCATTTACATAGTTATCAATGTAAATGGACTAGTCTTGAGGTAAAAGTAAAAAAAGTAATAAGTGTGTGATATTACTTAGTGTGATATTTTTATCTAGCCTTCATTTAAGATTGAGCAAAAGTTTCTTATGATGAGCAACAAGAAAGTAAATGTCATCAAAACATTATCTATTTGCTAGGAGATGGATTTAAAACTAACATCAGGAGTTCTGAAGTAGAAAATGTGCCCTAATTCCCAGAAAATCATCCCAAATCGTACCATAACCAGCCAGTCTTTTGGGAATGTCACATCTTTGTTTTCTTGTCAATTGATTCTTCATGGAGGTGCTCAACTCTCTGCAGATTTAAATTATTTGTGTTACAATATTTCATCTCGTTTATTCCATTTTCTTCTAGTGATTGAATTTAACGTTGCTGACACAAAGAGAGACACAACCATTGATACTCACATTCTCACATATAAACAATTTAGAATCACCAGTTAACCTAACCCCACTAACTGCATGTTTTTGCACTGTGGGAGGAAGCCAGAGTACCTGGAGACAACCCACACAGACACAGGGAGAGTTTGCAAAATGTACACTTAAAAGGCCCGGCCAGGTGATCTATTTGAACCAAGGACCTTCATGCTGTGAGGCAACACTACTAACTGCCGTGTTGCCCAACACTCTTTTTATTGCTGTGGAAAACTAAAGTCAGTTCTAATACAGCAACTTACGCAACACGCATTTT
This sequence comes from Hemichromis elongatus, assembly GCA_015108515.1. Classification (NCBI taxonomy): domain Eukaryota; kingdom Metazoa; phylum Chordata; class Actinopteri; order Cichliformes; family Cichlidae; genus Hemichromis; species Hemichromis elongatus. The sequence continues at coordinate 8,378 of VUQR01017123.1, forward strand.
GCATCTGACAGGTAAATATACTTTTAGTTCATTTTTTCGAAATGGGGGCGCAAATGTGGCCTTCCAGCCTTCATGGTGATTAATGTTTGCTGCAGTCCTGAAGCATCATCCATCTATTTTCTTCCGATTTTCAATTCAATGTCAAGCTGGAGCCTATCACAGCTGTCACTGAGAGAGAGACTATGTAAATCCTGGACAGGTCAGTAGTCTATTGTCTTTGAACTGTGGGGGAAAGTCTGAGTACACGGAGAGAACAGACACTCGAAAAACTTACAAACTCCTCATAGGACAGCAATGTTGGATTTGACAGGGAGACAGTAGATACTTTCTAATATAGGAGAAAGTGATATATTTTTCTAGTCCCTGTTATTACTCTTGCTGCCGTATTTTGGATCGTGGTGGCTTTTTAGTGAGCTTTTAGAGCACCCAAATAGGGTAGGTCAGGCTAGAAGTAACAAATATATGGACTGGGTTTTCATCATCACTCTGAGGAAAGGTATAATTCTCACAATACTGCACAGATAGAAGAAAAATTAAAAAAACAAAACAAAACAGTACACACAATGACAGACTTAGTGCTTAGTCTCTTACTTTTGGATAACAAAAAGTTGACACCATCTCCTAATGTTTGAATATGGACAGCCTCTTTGTGTGGCTGATGATGGTACTTGATTCATCCGTTTTTAATCAGCATTGTTTGGGACACAATCACTTCACTAGCTCAATGACAGCCTCTTCACCCCACCCTTCTCTCACAGACTGCTGTCCTTTCTCTCTTTCTCTGTATGTTACCACATCAACACTGACCGCTATTGTGTGTCTCTTTATATCGGATAACAGTGCAAGGTAATGTGGGTAGACTGAACAAGAGTATAGTTTCTCCCTCAGAAGAGGAGGCTTTTTGTCTTCTTTCTTAATCTTTTACTGTGAGTCGTGCCCCAGCCTTCTTGGCTTACTTAATTAGTCATGCAGACGTATGGTGGAGGAGAATGGTGGTGCCTTTCATTGACTTTCCCTGCAGTCAAACACACAGAGGTCTTATGCATGTGGAGAAAGCATTGAACCTGCAGTACGCACCTGTACTTGATTCCTCTTTGCTCTGCAGCAATCACATCCTGTCTATCGATAAAGTTTCAGGAAGTTCTCCTGTGGTAACAAACTCTGCAGGACACTCCGCAGGGGAATATTCTTAGCTCAAAATGTGTGTGTTATGTTTCTATCGGCACTTTTAAAGATTTAATCAGCTTCTCAACAAAAACGATTTTCTTTCTTTAGTTTATAGGCCAGGAAAGATGAAGCTACCAAAAGGAAAGCTCCTATGACCACCTTTTTCATACCCCAAACAGTTTTTTTTCTCCATTTCTTTTAAACTATGCCCTTGTCCACTGAACATTACCCTTAATTTTACCTGGTTACGAGGAAAAATACTTTTGATACCAGGAATGGCTGTAACACAATTCAAGACCCTTTGGTCATAGATACCGCACTTATCTTTTTGCTTGGCATTGACTTTAGTTGAAAGTCAGAAAGTTTTAAATATCCTTTGATTCAACTCAAGGCAAAGTCTGGAATATCTTAACAGCCATTTTTCAGTGTTACTGTTATCTTTCTAAGCTTTAGGTTTTGAATTTTAATGACTAATCCTGTTTAAGTCCATAACACTGAATGCAGATGGTTTTTGTTTCTGCTTTTGATACTGTACATCATCCTTCAGTATGTTCAAATTAGTGTTCAAGGCACAGTGAGTGGCCAGAGCCCAGGAGTGACAGGAGTGACATTTTCAGTCCTGTTACAACCTGTCATTCTCTCTTAGGTGAAGAGGGCTCAAAAGGTCAAACTGCCACTAGTATTACATTTAAAATGTCAGTCAGAAGACAAAAATACCTGCTACACACTGAGCACTTGCAAAAGGCAATATATGTGAGTTGATGTCTGTTAGATAAGAGGATTTTGTATTTTTCCCTTGGGAAATAATGAACTTGATGAGTCAGAAGATCACTCATCACCTGGGAGAAGCAGCACCTGGACAGATATTAGACATCGAGTCTGGTCAGTCAGTTCTGCCTCTCTATCAGTTTCTTGTCTTAGCATTATGTTGTCATGGATGTTGTCACTGGTGACTAGTTGTCACCTAGGTTTTGTTTTAAAAACAGTGAAACTTCTAACACTAGTGACCAGGAAAACATCCAAGACTTCATGGACCCTATGCTGTCCCTGTGCCAACAAGGGTATCCTATTTGTTGGATGTGCTGTTTTCTGTTGGGTCACTCAGTGGCCTTGGGTTGTTGCACACTATTTGGGAAAGAAACATTGATATTCCTGTTGGCAGTATCATAGTGTTGTTGCTTGAGAAGCAGGAAGTTCTGGGTCTTGGCCTGGTCCCTGATGGACATTACACTGATAAAGCTAAAGGCTACTGAAAAACTGAAGAAAGAGAAGAAGTGTGAGAATATGAAAAAGGGGGAGTGTGGAACACTTTATCCTAGAGTTAGAGAAGAAACCTTGGAAAAGCTACAAAGATGCTCCATTAAGGTAATGACTGCTATATACACTATACACTGTTACCTAAATATAAATAAAAAATTGATGAAAACTAGAATTAAATATTTACAAATGATGTTTTATTCATTTTTTTTGGTTATACTTTTCAAAAGTGAAAATAACAGACAAAATTTGCAATTCACCACCAACAATATGCTTACTTTTCCTGCCCGGGTACAGGACGACTCTACTAAAATGAGGGGCCAATGGAATGTGCCATCTACCATAAACTCTTGGACAAGCACCTACTTAATTCAGCCAAAATGCTGAAGGTCTTTCATCTTGACAGTGACCCAAAAAATACCACCAGGACAACAGAGGAGTGGCTAAAAAAGAAGCACATTGAAGTACCCCAGCCAGTCTGCAGAGCTCAGTCCTCAGAATATCTGTAAAGGGAGCTGAAGCTTCGTCTTGCCAAGCTGCAGCCAAGAAATCTAAATGATTCAGAGAGTTTGTGTAAAGAGGAGTGGGCCAAAACCCCTCCTGAGATGTGTGCAACCTGGTGACCAACTACAAGTAACATCTTTGATGTGCATGCCAACATGGGTTTCTCCTTTTTTTTATTTGTGGATCAAATACTAATTTCACTCAATGACATAGAAATCAGTTGTAATTTGCTTTTTTCTGCATTTTTGGTTGATATTCTATTTCTCTGCAATAAAATGAAACTACTAGCGACTGTTGAATTAGCTGTAGGTAATCAAATTTACAAATTCAGCTGGAACAGAAGCTTGTCCGATCTATGAAGACTAGTTCTAAAGGAGAAAATGGGATCCAAACCTGAACTAATAAAATGTGCCTAATGAAGTAAATGGTGAGTGTATATAGTGTTTATTGCTACTTAGATGGCATATCCTCTAATAGAAAGCACTTTATCCTTTAATAGAAGGAAGACTACTGCCTATAAAAAATATCCCATATATCATACTGCCTTTTTTTTCACTGTCTTTTAATTCTAAGCACCCAGGGCCAGTTAAATGAGCATCCTAAATATTAACACAGCAGAAACTTGTTACAATTTCCCCACAGACAGAGAAGGGAAAGAAGCACAGCCATGAGCATGCTTATGTGTATGACCAAGCGCTCAAATTGCAAGCTCTTTGTTTCCAGTCCCTTTAAATGCAGACTTCACAGCCTTGCAGATGTTGGAGATAAAGTGCTCCGTTTCATTCTCAGCTCTCATGTGGGACATCGAAAATGGTCAGCAGAAATGCTAGTGTGCACACAGACTCAATTTTTCTCTCATAAATCTTTTGGTCTCTTAATAGAGACAAAGCACAAGTGACTATTTGGGTCGAAATTCCATTGAAGAGGTAGAGAATCTGTTTCACCCCGGCCCAGAGATGCTCTTCGCACTGAAGGGTCAATTTATTGTGCAAGCAAATGATCCTTTTTCCTTTTCTTTTTAAAAAATCTTTTACTGTGTCACAAAATTTTTTAATTTGTCTGCACAGGGCCAGCCTGTGGCATAAATAGTCTAGTTTAGCGTCACAACCACTGGGGTGGGGGGGATCACATGGTAAGGCACAAGGCTTTCAGCACCAGATAAATCTCTGTGTAGTTCAAATGAGGAGAACCTGAATTTCCTGAGAATCTGCTAACTTTGTAGTACCGCTGAAGGTTTGGAAGCTAACTTCCAGTTAGCTGCACATAGAAGTTAGCCCTAGCGTTGGGCAACACAGGAACTACGGCAAGATACACTACATCACAATGCTAAATTTTGATTACCCTACAGTTGCACAAATGGCTCCTCAAATAATATTTAGCAGTAATGCTCGGGGACGAATAAAAGAAAACTTGAGAAGGAAAAAGTAAAATGGGATAAAGGTATGTATTATTTATTGACTATCTGCATGAATGGATGCTGAGTTACTTACATGTTGTGTTTGAACATATTTAACAGTAAATAGTCAAAATTATTTTTAAACTGACCTGCTGGCCTGGCATAATAGATTTAAATGATGACTCATCATTTACCAGTCTGAAGCTTTTTTTCTAAGAACATGTTTTTATGTCAGCTTGTTAGCAAACCCATGAGGAGCTATAAAAACAGTCAATAAGCTGTTCCATCGCATGCCTATATTTGGCTATTAGATACTTACCAATGTTCTTAATGGGTTTGCGGGGTTTGTTTGTTGTTGTTTTGCAATTTAGACTTGGTTTTTAATTTTTAACAAATTGAACTGAAAATAAATACAAATTTTTACCCTTTCAAGCAGCAGCTAGAAAGTAATTAATTTATTATTCATTTTAGCTAATGTGTTTTTCATTAGAACAAGCTTTCATTTGATTTGCTTGCTAACTTACGTAAAACTGCAACACCATTTATTACTTATAAAATCTAGAATCCAAAGTTTTTCACAACATTAAAGTGAAGCTGTAGTTTACTATTTTAACACAAAACCTATGAAATGTCCAAATTCCTCCAGGTTAACTATTAACTTTCTAGCCATCTCTAATTGTATCTTTTAGATCATTCTTGGACATTTAATTATGTTGTCAGTTATAAGCATTGTGTGTAATTTGGTGGTTGGGCTGGAAATGTTTTGTAGCTACATATAAAATCTCATTTAGGGCCACCAAAATCCTAGGGCTGGCCCTGCTTCTGCTTTTAGGATATTGCAGTAAGCTACACATTTTGGAAAAAGATATTTTTCTGCTGAATGAAGCTTTTTCTGTCTCTGCTCTCTTCTACTTTTCAGTGTTGTTAAGGAAAATCAATTTTTTTCAATGGAGAACAGCCATGTGCCCATGTTTTACTGATTTCTCTATGTCAGCATTTGCACTCAGAAGATCCTTCACCTCGAAGCATGCCGCAGTGAGAAAATGGATAGATCTGACATCTGCTGCCATCCAATGAAGAACACAAATCCATTGTGTCACATTCATTTTTCTGCCAACAACTCTTGGCTTTCAGATTATCCTGCATTCCACACATTTTGACCATAAGTGAAAGCAGGTGAAAGGGAGGTTGGCTGTGATTTATTTCTGGTGATTAGCATAGAAAAAAGAAAAGGTGTATTAAAAAGAGAAGGGGACGATAAGGCCTTTTGAGTGTGACATTCCAGGCCCGGTTCACTGGTTTAACTGAAGCCATATAGGAGCTCTCATATAACCTTTCCTTTTTACTGTATCACCATGGTGACTGCTGAGGTAAGCAGTTGATCTCATTAAAACAGGAGCTCGAGCTGACAACAGTTTGGAAGTTGTCCTTGAGAAACAGAAACAGTAGCCTTGGAATGCTAGCACAAGCCTCCTGACAAAAGGACAGCTTTTTGGGAAATTTCCGGTTTCATTCAGCAACCCTTTACCGATTTGCATCATTAGCATCATAATACGATTCAAGAGGGTAGCGTACAATGGAGCAGAGCAGACCTTGATACCCTGAAAGATGAGCCTCCAGTCCTTTCTTTTTGTAAGGTACTGAAATTCTTTGCATGTAGCACATGGCCGTTTTTGTGTATCCCAGGTATTTTAAAGTCTAATAATATGACCATACAAGCATCAAATAATTGAATTATTGAATTAATTTTAAAAACCTGGCTTAAAGATGACCTAGACTGGAACACTGCTGAGAAAAAGCTAGGAAGCCTGAAAATGGCCACTGCTGAGGGAGGCCCTGCATCTCTGTGGAAAGTTTAGGCATCAAAATAAGTAATAGGTTAAAAATAATGGAATAAATGGTTATGTATCAGTAAACTTACCACAAAGCGCAGTAAACAGAAAAACAAGAAATTTATAGTGTAGAACTCTTGCTTTTAAAACCATAGTAGGTGCATTTGGGCACATTGGGCAAAGCGTGTGTGTTTTCACACTTAGGGACCAGTTGTCCCACTTCTGCTTTTCCTGCTTTGGCAGGTGTATCATAGATGGTCGTCATGGTCAGGGTCAGCTCCCCACAGGAAAGTAAGAAGAGTAATCCTGTTAAAGCTGTTATTGTAACCTCTAACAGCTACACACACACTGTGACCGTCTCTACTGCAACCGTGTCCGCTGAGTCACTGAGCCCTACATTTTGCTAAAGTGCACATTTTGGAATCAAACTGTGTCAGAGAAACATTGTAACCTAAATTAACAAAGTATCTATTATGAGATAAGTGCATTATAACCCAGACAACCGGTAAGTTTTATTTTTGATTATTTGTTGGGGGTTTTTTTTTGGTTCTTTTTTGTACTGTGGTAGAATTGGTAGGATTTATCTGAATAAAAACCTCAAGTAAAAGAGCTTTGTCTGCCAAAACACCTTCTGTGGTAATCTGTATAGAAATGATGTCACCAGACAGTTTACTGCAGTGAATGGATGCCACAGAGATCTCATCAGCTTCACACAAGAGATGTTTATATAACTACACGCAACGCTTCAGATACCTTCTGGTAATAACAGCTTGCCTGCAATCAGAGCTTAAAGCTACCTTGACAGTATCAACCTTCTGGGACTTTAGCACCGCCTGCTCATTTAATGTTGAGTGACACATAAGGAGCAAAATAAAATTAATCATTTCTAGTGTGCTCTCCTGAGATGTGGAATCAGAACTAAAGGGACGTCGCTGGCTATTTGAGGAAGTGTAAATTATGAATATTTAACAGTCTGGATTTGGATAACATATGTGAACTTCTAAACTGGTCTTAGATTATCCAGGTGGCGTTCAGGTATAGTTACAGATAACTAAAAGGTGGCTCCAGAATGTTAAGCAAATTAAGATGAAACCAGGTTTATATATTTTTTGTTTATTTACTAGATAAGGAAACTTAGGATATCTCTATCCTGTCACCATATACTGGGCTGTCCTTGAGGCCGATCAGGCTAGTCCTTTTTAGGCATTGATCAATACAGAAGCTTCACCAAACACCGGGATTAGCCTTTGGAAATACATCGCCCAATAATGAAAGTTGTCATTAGTAGTATAATATTACTATAATCCAAATGATATAAAATATAAGGTGTTCTTATGTAAAATAAAATCATTGTCCTATTAAATTGAAAAAAAGTCCATACTAAAGAAAAAAACAAGTTATTCACTGCCGAATAATAATAACAGAAAAAATTGCAACCAAAATAATAATGAGCCTCACATTTCTCACGTAAATGAAGTCCAGTGTCTCATCAGATTGTGCATTTGGTTGAGTTAATATGGAGCATAACTGTCTGCCTGGATGAGGACTGTTCATTTTTATAACTGATTAGTGTTGCAGTCTGGTGCACCCTAAGAGCCGCATGCATCCTCAGACTCACTGCTTATTGTCTTTAAACGGCATAAACATGACAAAGATTCACTACAATGCGGGCCCATGAATACTGATTATCCATTAATGCTTCATTTAAGATGAAACACGCCTTTGTTATTAAGGGGAGCTGTAAATGCTCCTCAAAGAAAAGTGAAACATTGACAGAGTGGTAAGTTAATTTTACAGGCAAGGTACCACATCATTCCCTCGGTGTAACTGTAGAATTCAATCAGGAGTAAAACTTTAAGAGGCGACGATAAGGGTTTGGAAACAAAGCCTGCATTATAGTGTGAAATAAGCTTTCTGTTTCCCAGGTGAGAGCTATAAAAATGGCACACTCAGCCAAATAAATGTAGTTGCGGAGCCACAGGCTACTGTTAGCAACTAAATTCACACACAGACCAATTCCAGATACAGCAAATCTACAGTACACCAGTGTAAAAACACTGAAAGCTGATACATCTACCAGCAAAGAACTGATTGGTTTTGATTTGGGAATTTATCCAGGTGGGTTCCAAAACTAGACAGTTTCTGTGTCTGTATATTTATTCTCAAATAGATGTGTCCGTGAATACACAGTTGTGTACACACAATCACTGCGCATCTCTATTCAGTACATAAATAAATCGAGTGGTTATTTTGAAAGCAGCGTAAGCTCTTGGTGGCTCAGATTGGGATAACAGATTGCCTTGGGTGTTTTTTCTAAAGTTTGTCATGAAATCCACATTTATAAATCTGGTGCTCTTCTCACATGCAGAAAGCTACTGTAGTAAAGCTGAATTATTAGAAATATGGCAGAGATTCATAGAGTAAACCTACACGTGTAGGTTCCCTTAGGGCTTCAGTGAACAGGCATGGAGGCTTCAGTTTGGTGAAGCATGTTGTGGGGAGGCCACGGCCATGAAAGCATGTTCTTTAGTTTTTGCTGTTTTCTTCTTCTTTTTAATAATAATAATAATTAATAATTCTTTTACAGTCTATAGCTGGGTGGTTACAAATGCGACTAAACAAAACATTGCCATTCATTACTCAGCAACTGTTCTCTATGGGCACATGTATGTTATGCTCCTCAGCAATGAATTAGTATTACACTTTATTATTAGCCATTATAAACTCAATTAGCTGTTGCTATTAATAATTGTAGACCATTTTTTAAAAACATGTTCTCTGTTTTGCACCTTGTCCCTGTAATAAGATTAGCATGGTTCCTGGGGCACGGCTCTAGTGAATGCCAAAGCCAAACACCTGGCTGTCCAACAGCAAACAGGCCAACTATGTGTCAGCTTGTCCACTTAGTGTTTTTTTCCACATTGGACTGGTATAATTTCAACACCCTGACCACCATTTGTGTTTGTTGTACACCACTGATTGTGAGCATTCCTTCACGAGGAAACACTGCCGTTTGAGAGAATCTCGCCTACTGGGACATAGAAGAGTCAATGACCTGCAACATGATTCGAAGGATGCACATGGTAGTGATTTTTACATCAACAACAGGGACAAGCAGACACACTGGCTGTGGTGACTCAACCTGCTGCAATATGCCCTTCAGGCTGAAAAACAAAAAAGAGCTAACAGCTATCACAGTCTTGACAGTTCTGGCTGTTGTTCCTGTTAATGCTCCTGTTAGTTTTGCATTCTTGCTATTTTTGAGATAATGTTCCTTTAGATGCCGGTGAGGGAGAAGGAAGGAGGGTAGTTTGTTGTTTCAATGAAGATGGAAGATGGAATTTTAAAGCTTTTAGATTCAAGAATGTGCACAGGTTAAAAAAAACATTTTAGGCCAGAAGCATTGGTCCCAAAAATTTGTCAAATTTTACCAGTAAATTTGATTTTAACGTGACAGGTTTGAGCAAAGCTGATTATTGACTATTGTAGGATAAACCCTAATTCTATACTCTACACAACAAGCCAATAATACCTTTACTCTACAATACAAGGATCTGTGGAGGGAAACCACCTACTTAGGCCCAAGAGCTTGTTTCCAGTGAGAGAGCAAGTGAAAGAAATAAAATACTTAACAAAATCGTGCAGTGTGGGAGGGAAGAGTCTGACAATAGCTGGTGCTAGGTTAATAGAGAGGCCACTTAACCGTTGAGGCTGGGAACCACTCCAGGCACACCAACACAGCAAAGCAAAATAAATACCACCACACTGGTCAACTGTGGCTAAAAATTGCAGACAATTACTACACAAAATCAAAACATAAACATATAAAACATACAGCTTGGTACTAAAAGAAAATGAAATAAAAGTGAAGCGATGCTTTTACTCCTGCTCTTTTTCCAGTCTAGGAATGGAGATTACTATGATGCTCACTGGTTTTTACTGTGCAGTGTGGGGATATTCTGGGCAGCTGAACTTCCAGTGAACTGTAACATTTTGGCACTCAGGCATCCTAGAATATATCAGATTCCCCTGACAGTACACTACTGACTGAAATATTCTTAGACACATCCCACATGACTTTTACTGTCGTGATTTCTTACACTGTTGAGACACAGAAGCTATAAACAGACACTATATAAAGGACTCCTTGCCAGTTTAAAGAGCCACTGGTGGGTTTGGACAAGCCCTGTGTCTTCCTTTTAGCAGTCAAACACTCTAAACACCCAATCTAAACTCCCCTTTGAATCATAGACAAGTTTTTGAGCTACTATGTTGGAAATTGAGGCAATGATAGTGACAGTTCTGTGATGGAAGAAAAGTGGGGGATGAAAGCGAAAGACAGAGTATTTGAGTGCATGTGAAAAAAATGAAACATTTAATGAAACAAATTGTTTCGAATTTGGTGTCATCATACATTAAACATTATCAGGACAAGAGTCTTCTGACCTGTCATGAAATTTTCTTTTCTGACATTAAAACCTTTATATATATATATATACCGACCCAACAGATCCACAGAGGATGCCATCACCCACGTCCTGCACACCACCCTTAGCCACGTGGACAAGAAACTGGGTAACTATGTGAGAATGCTGTTTGTTGACTACAGCTCAGTGTTTAACACAATAGTGCCCAGCAGACTGTTCACAAAGATGAGGGATCTAGGACTCAACAGCCGTCTGTGTGCATGGGTGTTGGACTTCCTTACTGACAGAACTCAGGTGGTGAGGGTGGGTAGATGCGTCTCTAACAGCATCACCATCAACACAGGAGCACCACAGGGTTGTGCCCTCTCACCACTGCTCTACTCCCTCTACACTTCAGACTGTGTGGCCACCCACGGCTCCAACAGTGAAGTTTGCTGACGACACAGTGGTGTTGGGCGCCATCTCCAACAACGATGAGGCGGCCTACATGGATGAAGTGAAGAATCTGGCATCATGGTGCAAGGATAACCCTCTCCAGCTGAATGTTGGCAAGACCAAGGAGCTGGTGGTGGACTTCAGAAGGAGTCAGCACAGTGCCCACATTCAGGCCCAGTCTAAAAAGGCAAGGCAGCGCCTGTATCACCTCCGACAACTGAGGAGGTTCAGGGTCTCACCAGCAATCCTCAGGACTTTCTATGCAGGTGCTGTGGAGAGCATCCTCACTCAGAACATCAC
>VUQR01017125.1:0-26183 GCA_015108515.1 Hemichromis elongatus
TTAAATTCTGCCCCCCCCCCCCCCCCCCCCCGCTCTATCTATAGGCTGTATTTCCACAATTGTCGTATAGATTGAAGATGCTTGCAGGTCAGCAAATGGATTAGATGTCTTATTTAGGCTGTTTATTTTCCAGATTCAGGAGGCCTACTTTATAACCAAGGCCACAGGCATCTCTCTAGCTTGTGAAGGACTTAATTTGAGTTTTAAGACCGAATTAAAGTGCACTGAGTTTGGGGTTTGACTCATTCTTTAAACTACAACATCTAATCAACAAAAATAGCCAGAAACATTGGAGTGGAGATTGTAAAAGCAAGGCAATACTTCAAACACAGTGTGAAGTGTAATTTCACTAATGAGAGGGACAAAAATAGTCTTTTCAAACATGTTGAAGTCTGGTGCCTGAGAGCCTGGAGGATGTGCGCAAAAACATAATGTGTGCTCTTGACCTTTCCATTAGAGATGTGGAAAGTGTTTACTGGAGCTTTTAACACTTGTGTTTGAGCAGGAAGGTGCGTATAAAAGACCTTACAGTGATGTTAAATTGTTAGCTTTTCTCTGAGAGAAACAATGTAGCAACTTGAGTGGTCCACCGTTAACCTCACAGTGTTATTACTCGTCGTTTGTTGAATATTCAGGTTGATTAGGTTTATGTCAACAATGTTCCTGTATCTTCTGCATACTTCCAAACCTTTTTTCACGCTTGTATCACCGTGTATTTATTTTCCAGACTCTGCCAACCACAACATACGAGTTAGAGATCATGGCCAAGGACATGGCAGGAAGTGATGTGGGCCTAACAGGAACAGCCACTGCTACCATTACTATAACAGACAAGAACGACCACGCCCCAGAGTTCACACATCCGCTGGTGAGAAACTTCCCCTTTTTTGCTCTCTGCTTTTCCTTAATGCTCGGTGGTTTGCTTGTTTGTTTGTTTTTGTGGTCACTTGTCTTCTGCATGTAGTTTCCCCACCAGAAAAGATTACTGCCATTGTGGCTAATAGAGGAAGTGCATCTTTAAGTATTTACAACATCATAAGAGTACAGATGCATCCCAGTAGCAGGCTTGAACCAGTGTCTCTCTATTTTTGTATATTTTAATGGGAAAACAGAATTTGCTTTGTTGATACCCTTTGGAGGCAGGAAGCTTTACATTTCACAGACAGTTACTCACCACAGGGTAGGAGAAATGCAAAATAGTTTATATCTACTTGAGAATGTAGAACATTTACTAATCAATACCCAGGAAAATGCGTTTTGAGTTAATTCTGCTTAATATTCATTAATCTCTTCATAAGCTTATTGGTACAGTCCCAGTTTCTCATATGAACCCTGAGGAAATGTAATTTCCCACCCCTGCCTTAGACATGCATGAACACAAGTCTTAGACCTACTCGAAACCAGATACACTGACGGCCAGAATTAACAACTTAACCAGCCGCATCTTACTTCATATTATTTTCTGATATTTTCAATTCCGCATTCAGTAAAATCGGCTTCTTCTTTCCCATTTGTCCGTGTTGTGCACCCTGCGGTAGAGACGGTATTTTTACAACAAGGCTGAACTCTTGGTAATGTAGTAATCATAGTCTTTAAGCCAATGGTTTATGCAGAGTTGCCCTTTGCCATGACTTGACAGATGGACTTTGTTTATGGAGACATACCCTTGTGCCACACTCAGTTGCTTCTACACATAGTCCCGTCCCACAGTTCATGTACATGTGTTTGTTCACCCAGCTCATGAACTTGTCTGTGTCAGTGTGACCTTTCGTTTTCTCATATGAAGATATTTCATCCTTCTCTTCAAAAAGGTTCAAGAAAAACCGCGAACAGATCACAGACATGTGGGTATGTTATATATGTAATATGTGGTGCAGGTGCAGAGGCCGTAAAAGGAGGCCACTGAACAGGAGAGGTAGCAGACGCGTCTGTGCGTCACTGAAACGCTAACGAAATAACTGTGCCGGCCGGTCACTGTGCACCACCACTGTAGATTTTGTATCAGATGGTTGAGATTATGACTGAAGTGCAGACTCCCAGCTGAGTTTAACAAAAGTAAAGGTGAATTTCGAAGTGCAGTTTTCACACAGTCATTCACCTAGTCGTCTTCTGTGCTCTTCCAGGCCTTTCGATGTCGCTGAGCTGGCCAGTGTATTCCTTCTTCTTAAGAATGAACTAGATTGTTGATTTGAACATTACTAAAGTTGTTCTATTGAGAGTCACAGTGAAGAGCTACCAAATGCAAATTCTATACTTGGAACCAACACCAGATCTTCTGTCAGTCATGGAATAACATAAAACAAATAAAATAACCATAAAATAGTTTTTCAGTCAGAGACAGCGAGTGTCCCCTAGTACACCCTCAAGATGAATCTGTTATGAGTTGTGTCCACTTGGTTGTTTTTGCTGTCTGCCCTCATCCCTCCTGTTCACCTCTGGAGCTGGGAAAACGCCAAGAACGAATGAGGTCCACTGGATAAAGACCCACCTTCCACCTTAAGGTGCAGCTCCAACACTGAGTTGTGTGTTTTTTAATAGAAATGCCCACAGCTGTTGTCAGGTTTTGAGACACATAAAACTTTGCCCTAACCAAACCTCCCCCGCAGCCCTCCCATGATACATCGAAGTGTCAGGGGAGCTTGTAAGGAGCGCAGCTCAGACGTGAAATGTTACAGCTCAGAGGGCTCGGCAGGGCCACGCAGAGTGCACCATGTCCGTGTCCCAGTTAATGTTCTCATTCCTCACCAGGAAGAGAGATGTTTAATGCCATGGAGAAATTGAGCTTTTATAAAACAAGTGTTTGAAGACGTTAAGCTCCCTGTATAAATCCTTTCCCCTGCTCTCTCCCTGACCGCTTCTCAACCTGCCCATGATTCATCTACGGCTCCTCGAATGAACACCATCATATTGCGAGTGTGCCGGAGAGTATACGCTGGTGCTAAGCCTGTGTCAGCAGCTGCTCTCAAGCTTTCACCGTATAAATTATTCAACTAAATATTCAAGGCTTTTCATAGAACTTTCCAAAGGCTCCTCCTTAAGAAGACTCTCGAGTTGTCTGTTTCTCGTGACATCCCCTCCTGTAGACCATATGTAAGCTTTAAAAGCTCCTTTCGCAGCTTATGAGAAGAACTCACGCGGTGAAAGATGGAGAAAAGGATGAAAAGATGAGTAAAAACATGAGACTTTACTCATAGACATTAATAAAGGCACGAAAAGAAAAAATCACATACATTCTCAGGTGACGTTATCCTGTTATTATTCATTAAATGCACTGTTGCTGGATTTTTTCTGAGTTGACATTTTGTATGAATCCAGCAAACATAATCCCTACGCAGGGTGCCTCTGTTTTTACTCAGACGTACCTACCACAGCTCTATGTACAGAGACAAGCATCATGCTTTAGAAAGTTTAGCTTCAGACCAGCATTGTCTACTTGGATCAACCAGCAGGGAATCTGTTTTCCTTTTCCTTTCTATTTCATCTTTGAACAAGTTGATGAAGTAAAATTCAGGTTGAAAAAAAGAGTTTTCACTGAGCTCTGTGCAGGCCTGTGAAAAACTAAGTACATCCATAGGAATTAATAAGATGAGCCCCAGCCAAGTGCTGCTAATCAAATGCATTTTAACTGAGCAGTCATCACAGGAGTGAATGTCACAGCAAAGTCACCTCTTTATAGACTGTGCAGGGCTCAGAGAGCTACAGATCTCAGTGCATGCTAAATGTTAACGTTCTTCCTGTAAAACAAGTGTGGCTTGTTTGGAGGGATATCCAGAAGAAATCACAAGACTTCTCGAATCATCTACTTTGGACATGCAAGTCCAAAAACGGAAAAATGTGTCCACAACGCACCACACCATGTTTGGCAAAACACAAAGAGAACATATCAGCACTCAGACATCTAATACCAAGTGTCACGTGGTGGAGGGGTGATGATTGGGGCTTGTTCTTGTAGCAACAGGACCTCGGCACCTTGCAGTCATTCAGTCGACCACGAAAATCAGAGTTTGTACTTACATCTTATGCCATCAGCTTGTCAGGTCACGGTTTCCTTCCACATAAAGCTTTGCAAAAGTTGCGTAAAAACCACTGGCAGCAAAAAAACCATAATATTCCAGAAGCACGCTTTGCCGATCTGATCAGCTGTTCATAACACTTCCTACGTTGGATTAGACGTCAGCCCAAACTATCGTATGTCTGCCATTTCATAAAATGTATTTTCGTTTTTTCTGCAGTATATTAAAATCGGTGTAAAATAAAACTATGAAGACACTCAAATTAAATTTCCTGTGGTTGAAAACTACTTTGTGCAAATTTTTTGTATTTACAGTTTTGAGGGATAAACCCTTTAAAGTTTCTCTAACTAGAAATATATGTTAAAAAAAATGATTTTAAATTTTTTTGTAGTTTATTGCACTTTTTTGCTATTTATGTAGTTACTAGTGAATGCATACATATTATTAAAATTTGGGCTCTAACAGTTGTATTGATGTATAACAACTTTAAATGCTCCCAAAAATGGCACCACAGCAGGTAAAATATAAAGATAAGCTCTGGCGGAGCTGGTTCTATGGTAGGTCTTAAAGGGTTAAATGCATATAAATAGCACAATACTGCAGCCAGTGTTGATAAATATCCTTTTTCAGTGGGTACATAATAACGACTATATTAAAACATAGCTATGCTACTTAGAAAAGATATCTGTGTTATTTTAACACCTGCTACACCTACACACCTAACTTCCTCTAGTGCAGGAGATAATTGGAACAATCTTTCAAAAGTGGATAAAAGCACTAAAACGTGTGAATTTGTCCCTCCGGAGCCATGAATGTGAAAAAAAGAATACTGTTAGACTTGAATTTAGATGTTTTTTCTTATTTTCAAACTTATGAAAAATGTGTTTTACTCCAAAATTCAATCAGTGGATCAAAATTGTCAATTTCTCTCTGGAGTTGTATGTTTCTGACTTTGGTGGAAGTCAAATTTACTACCTAAGAACGTCTTCATAGCTTCTTTGTCTCGTTTTTAAATTAAAACACGAGATAATTGCAAGGCCCATTTATTATTTACAAATACTGAAAGGACTTCCAGTTAAGTCATTTCCATTTTTTTGCCACATAAAGAAACTAAAAGCAGGTCAAAGTCACATGAGAGTTGTGGCTGCTCGTGCTGTGCAGGTTGAGGCATTATCCTTTTTGTCACTTTGATAACTGTGATTCATATCACTAATATCTGGCCTTCCACTGCCAATTAATTCCTGTGTGTTTTAGTGAATTTAATGTATTTACCAGGATGAAAGCGCCTTACCCTTCACCTACAGAACGCACTGAATATACTCACGCAAAGAAAGATGATCATTTACACTTATTATCACTGTTGTCATTTCATACAGTTTGAATTCAGATTCCTCTTGCTAATCCACTAGGTAGCCCATTAAGCTCTAACAGACCCTGGTGACATCACTGCTATAAGACTTGGGGCTCAGTGAGTCCTCTGTAATTGTAATAAACAGACATTTAATTAACTACATGAATTATTTGCATTTTACACATCACCATTTTAGCCCATGGTAAAATGTGCTTTTCTACTGCAAGTGATATTTATGGTACACATCATACTCACATTTAACCAACACAGATGCCTGGATGGATGCGTCGCAGTCGGTCTGGAGTACGGGACCACTGACCTTCCAAATAATGAACAATCTCCTTGGCTTGAATAAGCAGCTTCCACGAGCTGTAGGTGAGAGTCGGGTAGGCAAAGAGGCGTCCAACCAGGAGATGTGGCTAAACAAAAGTACTACATAATAACATAATTTGACAAAATACTAAATTACTCAAAAACTGCAAAAAGTCATTTCTGTAACGTCCAACTATCTTTTCTTCTGAACTTTTTGTGACTAGCTCTTTAAAAATAGGAACAAAAGAACACACAAGTCTGAGGTTAGAGTCCTTACCCCGTTAACAGTGAATTCATTTCAGTTTGATTCCAAAGCACATTTTCAGGGGTAAGAAGCAGCTTGTAGCTAACAGATAAGAGATCCTAAATGTTGCAATACAACCTGCCTGGAGAGTCACTGATGCAACGCTGAAATATGAACATGAAGAGAATGCTTAAAACCTTCCTTATGAAAAATAGCAGAATTAGCTGCCAAACTGCCGATGCTTTTCTCCTTAGTAAGTTCTTTTTAAGGATGGATGATTCCGTATAATCTATCTGCCATTTTTAAAATCGGAAGCCGAGCTATCCTTCCTCACTAGGAAATTTATTACATTTTCCTACTGAAGCTCCTTCTGTAGTGGAATGTGCTCTGGCCTGATTAATTTTTATAGTGAGGGTCTAATCCTATTTTTATGAGGAGAAGAAACAAGAAGACAAAATTATGTAGTAACCCTTAGCTCTGTCGTCTGAAAGGCTCGACGTGTGCGCTCCTGTCACAAAGATGGATATTTCTCCTGATGAATTTTATCTCCCTGTCGCAGCTGGATTTTTATTATCTATATGCATTTACTCAAAGTCTTAGGCGCAGTGTCTCTGAGACGTTCTGCTATGTTGAACTTGATATTACTGTGTCTTAATAACAGTATATTGTTAAACTTTTCAACGGCTGATGTTGCATTAGAGCAGACGCTGATATAGTCGTGCTTTCTTCCATACCAAGCACCTTTTGCCCTACCCTGTTGTTTCATTCATCCTCCTCCACCAGTATCCTGATTTCTCCTCCATCCTGTTTCCTCTACACTTGCATTTCTTGTCTCACCTCCGCTCTTGAGCAGCTCTGTTAATGCTGCACCATGTCTGACTGGGCCTCCTGCTCCTCATACGAAGACTGCGATGGACCTTATCTCTCCTGTCACTCAGACTCCTGACTGCCCAGATTTTTTTTCCCCTCACTCAATTTTGCACTCTCTCTTTGCCTGGCTGTCTTTCTGTTTACTTCCCTTCTCCCTCCCTCTCACTTTTTTCCCACTCTCTGCTTTGCGATGACCACGAGAATATGCTCACCTGCAATCCATCTGTGCCGCTGATAAAGATGTTTGTGGTGATGAGCACAGCAGCAGGCGTAGTGCGGCAGGGCCACGTCGGTGTTGTTCTGTCTTGGGGGATGGCTAACAGGTGTCATGGATTAGCTGAAAGCCTTGCATGATTGCTTCACTAGCTCTGAGGTACACACAGCACTTTACTCTGGGTGATGCTGAGGCATCGCTGGCCAGAAATCTCTGTCACAAACGGGAGGGAATGGATGACAGGTCAGAGGCATATTTCAAGAGAATGTCGTACATGTGTATTTGTGAGTGTCCTCGTGCGGTTGTTAGACACAGAAAACTGCGTGAATCGGGTTAGATTAACATCTTGTGCAAGACAGTTGGGTGAAACATTCACAGAAAAAACTTGAGCCCTTGTCTTCTAAATGTGCGTCTTCTATGGCTTCCTTTATATTGCTGGAGTGTTTTACTGTCATTCTTTGGCTTCACTTGAAAGTTGGACACATCACTGCAACTCAATACAAGACTGTTCTGAGTAATCTTTTTTCTTTCCCTTTTTTTTTTCTGTTGATAAAACATTGTTATCTTGAGAGGATGATTCATCCAGAATAGCAGCACCTGACACCTTCCACCTGTTTTCCAGTGCAGCCAGTGCCTGATAAAGAAGTGAATTCATATTTCTACTAAAAAACAAAAAGCTGTTGTCCCTGCCCACGGGACCCCGACGTTTCTAGACCTAAAGTTGAGAAAGCTGAGCCTAATGTTTGATTCTCGACCCTGATGAAACATGAACTCATTCTCTGAAATCACCAGAGCAGGAACCAAAACTGCACTGGTGGGTTTTCTCTTCAGTTTTTCTCTTCTGTAGAAAATATTGGCTGTTAATAGATTTCACTTAATCAATTGCATTTTAAAGTGAAACGCTATTTTCAGCTCAGATCCAATTTTTTCTCTAAAAATGTGCCCATGTTTTTATATACCAAAGTAGGTCATCCTATCAGGCTCAGCGGTTGCCTGATTTACAAAAAAAGAGCCACAAAACTCACATATAAGAAGCTCTTTTGTAGATCACACATATTACACCTGTAGTTTATCGGAGTGGTCTTTTGCATTAGCATATTACATCAGCAGTGAATGCTGAATGCATAGAGGAAAAAACAAAAATTCAGCTTTTTGTGAATTTCTGTTTTCTTAAATAATTGGAATCACTGTGCAATCGAAACGCTTCATGGCAACGAAGGATTTAAACTTTATTTAACTTTAAACTCGAACCTTTTGTGCTACCATTTTAAATTTGCTGATTTGCTTCTACAAGTTTTCCATGAACTTCAAGCTTGCCCAGACAGGAAATTGGTTGGAAAAGCGAGGCTTTCATGCAGAGACCAAATAAACAGGATGCTCCTCTTCAGCATATTTTAGAAACTTGGAAAAATCCCAATTTAATAAAAAAAATCTTCAAACTCATGTTAAAAATCTGTCCTGTGGCATCGTCCTGACTAAGTTGGAAACTAGAGCATCTCCACAGTGATGTCCTGTTTCCAACCTAGCCAATCAGAGATTTAAGATTCAAGACTCAAGAGCTTTATTGTCAATACAGTACTATACACAGTATACAGTGTACCGATATGCTTTTTCACCCCAAGTCCCCCATGGTGGATTTATAAATATATATATGCACCATTTATATACACAACAACAGTCGCCTTGAGGCGATTGTTGTTGTGATCTGGCGCTATATAAATAAAATTGAATTGAATTGAATTGAATATCTCCAGGAAATATAAAACTAGGAATTACAAATAAATAACATGCTAAATTTTGGTAAAACTAAGGAATAAAAAGATACTAATTACTAACTATACAATTCTATACAATACTATAACGATAAATATACAATACTAACAGTATGACAAACAAAGACAGGACAGAGACAATACAAAGTGCAATGTGCAGTAGGTATTGAATACCAGTTTCAAGTTATTGTCAGGAAATTATAGACGAGACAGGACAAAGACGTGCAAAAAGCAAAATGTGCAGATACAGTATAATTTAGATGTGTGTTCAGGTCGGGCTGATAAAGACTCGAGACTAACACAGAGTCATTTGACCTGGGAATAAAAGCA
This sequence comes from Hemichromis elongatus, assembly GCA_015108515.1. Taxonomy (NCBI): domain Eukaryota; kingdom Metazoa; phylum Chordata; class Actinopteri; order Cichliformes; family Cichlidae; genus Hemichromis; species Hemichromis elongatus. Next base: position 9,107 of record VUQR01017125.1, read on the forward strand.
AATTGTACTCTTTCCCACTGTAGAGAAAGCCGGATGTTACTTTACTAAAGCTGTTCTTTTTTTTTTTAAATCTCAATTGGAAAGGGACTCTAGAAACGTATTTAGCAGTCTGGTGTTAGCTGCAAAGTGGTAAATTGAACTATTGAAGCTCCACAGGAGAGCACACAAGTGAATTTCTGCACAAAGTTTGAACTGTCAGATTGTTGTCAGGAAGTTACAAAACTTTTCGGTCTTAGGCCATTCCAGATGGACGAGCCAGTGCTCAATCTTCAATACAGTTGCTACACTTGAATGGCTGGCCTTGCTTCTGAGGCATATGGGTTTTTGATGCCTGTCTGTATATTTTTGTTAACTAGCTTAATTGACACGTTGCCACGTTCCAAAAAGATAGAAAAGCTGCTTTGCTAAATGTCAGATTCATCAAAAATCTATCTGTAGAAACAGCCTGCACAGAAGCTGTAGAAATTTAATAAAGACACAGGTAAGCTCATTAACTCCCCAGGCACACTCACTGTATGCAGGATTAAAGCTGGGAGAGCAGTGTAAAAAGCAAGTGGGGAGGCTAGATGGAAAAGTGTTTCACGCCTGGGTGTAGGATTGTGTGAGAAGATGAGCAGTCACATGCACAATAGTACCTTGTTGCAAATGTCCACACCTCATTCTGCTAAGAGTTAAGCTGCTTTAACAGCTGATGAAGGAAAATGTGATTGTTGTCAAACTGAGATTTCTTTCTGAACTTGACTTCTAACTCTGTGTTTTTATAGAGTCACCAAGGAGCCAAAGTAACGAGATGGCCTTAATCAACTGAAAAGTCCTGAAAATGTTCAAGATTTTTGAATTTGTTCGTGTCATATTTTTTCCCTTTCAGATGGTCTAAGAAGCTGTCCAGTAAAAAGGAAAAAAAGCACTAACTAACATATCAAAAAAGACAAACATCAAACGGCCGTGTTGCAGTGTGTCCCTGCCATGTTGTAGCGATGGAGCAAATGCTTCTCAGAGGCAAAATAGTCTCGTCTAGAGAGAGTTAATGTGATGGGCTGCTGTTATGTGTGTTCCATGTCAGAGAAAATCTTTGGGGCAGCAGGGACGTGTCACAAAGTACTTTCCATTAGGACAAATGAACAGCTGCTCCGCTGCCTGTCGCTTTGCCTGTCAGTGTAGCCACAACTGCCATCTGTATTCATAACACATTCTGACAGACATCCAGGAATAATGTAAGTTGATCTTCAGTCATGTCTGTTTGTCTGCGTATGCTACAATCTTAAATATATGGTTACAATATGACTGGAATTGTGCACATTTATTCTTGTATTTGGCTGTTAGAGGACAGCGAAGATGGAACAGTAATATTGGTGTAGGTAATGGTTTACAGTCACATTTTATTATTATAGCGCCATAGGTCTGCACAAAACAGTGAGACTGGATGAAAAAGGACAAGTTACTGGTTTAAAAGAGGCAAAAATTAGCAACTGGCAATGAAAGAGAGATTAAAGGCAGTTTAAGAAAAAGGGAGGCTTTTTCTGTACTGGTGTTAATGAGGCAGAGCGCATTTAATGTTACTTGGTAAAGCTGACAGATGTGCATACTTTTCCAAGGCTGCGCATCTCTGTCTCAGGCTTTGTGCCAGAAGTTTGGGTTTCTCCTGCACATCCATCTGTTGGAGAAGAGGTGGAACGAATGTTGTTGACAATGCTGAGATGAAGCTTTTGTGGTTCCATAAATCAACCAGCTGTTTTGCTTTGGCTTGGAGATGTTGACTACCCCAGGTTAGAGGTGCTCTTGAAATGAAGTTGAGAGAAAAGCAGTTTGTTTATTTTTTCATGTAATGATGAACAGGTTTTACTTTTGCAGATATTTGACCACAAAAAAGTGTTAAACAAATGTTCACAGCATTTTGACAAAGTATGTTTTTTTCTTCTTTTTAGCAATAACTGAACATTGTATTTGTTATACGTTGGTGGCCTTCTAAGATACAATATTCCACTTAAAAGCTGTTACATGAAACGATATGCGGTTCAAATACAGTACAGTTCCTACTTAATTCAGCCATCAGGCAAACCAAGAGCAGCCACAGTACGCGCTTCCTCTGTTTGCAAAGTTTACTCTGTCAGACCAAAGACAGCAGTACGAACCTAATCGCACTTTAAAAGGAAAACAAAGATAGTGTAAACAAAAGCTAGCATCACAGTCATCAAAATTACAGCACTGAAACTGTCAGCTGAAACTCGACGTTATCAATTTGTTTATTTTTTTCTTCTTAAGCTGTGGTGCCTCAAATGACTATCACCCAATTATCTTCTGACAGTGTGGCATTACCGAGACGATTCATGGGCCAGATTATTGGAAAGTCCGACATAAAAAGAGACGGGAAGCAGAAAATCAATGGCAGTTTCTTTTTCCTCCCTTGGAAATTTAAATGTCTGAAGTGAAGGGCTCTCTGATTTATGGTCACTGCCAACAGTGACTGACTGATTGTCTATCTTTGCCTCTATCTGCATGTTTGAAGTTGTGTCTTTTCTTGCTTGTTCCGGTGTGCATGTGTGTCCAGGTCGTCTGTTGTTCTTAGAGCCGCTGCTCTGATTGGATGTGTGTCTGGGCGCGGGAGTCTCAGGTACTAAACTTGACTTCAGTGCTCCGTGACTCTGGTTGTCATTGCGCCCCCTGATCTTTCTCAGTGTGTTTAAGTCACCTCAGGCCAGATGTTCTGCCAAGATGTTAGTCATTTCCTTATACTCTTTAGTATACTCTTATACTCTTATACTCAGACTGCTTGTTTTGTGGTCCAGTTGAAATTGGAGTTTTATCAGCGGTGAGGCCGGGGCTCGGTGTCCACATCACACAGAAAAACTTTTCTCCAAACAGCATCGCTGCCTCACATGATTAAACGCCGTCTTACTGGCTATTGCCTGTGTGTCTGCTCTTTGTGTGTGTGTGTGTATGAGCTTTCGAGTGTGTCTTATGTGCCATCCTAAGTCTAGACGTGGACGACTGCCGCGCGAATAACAAGCAGTTGTTTCTGATCAAGGTGTCTTGTGTATTTCAGGTTCTGCTCTTCGGCGGTGCAGGTCAAGATTTTATGAAACAGCTTGCACCGCTTCAGGATTCCTCAGTAAAGCTAAAGCAATTTAAATTCCACCATCCCTCGCTTGTTTACGAGTGACAATCGGGCCTTTTATGCCTGCAACACCCTCCTATTTGCCTTTGTGCGATGCAGCTGTTGGCTCGCGGGACAAAAGGACCAACAGTACATGTGCGAGAATTCACATTCTTAAGAACACTGTGTTTCGCTTCTGTGTGCCCTAAATGACTGTGAATAGTTCAAAGTGTTTTTTTTTTAAAACAGGCTTTGGATGAATAAAAAGGGAGAAAAGAAAGGAAAGAGAAAAAAATCAATGTTGGTCTCTCTTCAGATAAATGCACGAAGCCCGGCAGTATAAGGCAGTAAGAGCGTAATCTGTGAAACAACAATACCATGGGCTGACAAGAGACACAGTAATCTAGGCTGGACCAGCACTATCCTTAAACAGAGTGTTCTGTGTCTGAAAGATTACAGTGTGAGCTCTGACACAATAATGATCCTGACACACATGCACACTGGCAGAATTGCTTATGCCTGCCCAGTGCTTCTTCAAGGGTAGCCCTGATCACAATGCAGTCTTTAGCAGGAAGCTCTCCTGGCAGGATGCATCAATGAGAATCTGATTGAGGCCTGCTGCCAACACCGAGCTGTGAGCTAGGGAGCGAGCGACACGGAATCGGCTCTGGAGGACATAAATGGGCTTTATTGTGTTGTGTGTGTGCGGTCCATGTTTTCGTGTCCGCTGCGTAGAATCTCGCTCATCCCTACTATTAACTCTTACTCACGTACACTTCTTTCTTTCTGTTGTGCCATTTTCACAAATATATAACCGTGTGGACAAAATTACGTCCTAAAGTCGTTGATTTTAATGTTGCAAGGGCAATAGTGATTCATACAGAGTATACAAAGTAAAGTAAACATAGTTCATAGTTCTGCAAGCAGCAGTGTGACCAAAACTCCACAAGGTACCGTTAACATCATGCAATATAAGTTTGTATACTGGACTGTTCAGGAATGCAAAATGTAAAACTCAGCAGAAACATGTTTTTTGTGGTTTCCCTCCATACTCTGTACATTTCCTTGTGTGCAATAAAGCTGTATAAATATGGAATAAGCACCTTTTTTACTCAAGATAGAAACCGTATCAACTCGGGGATGTTAATTTGTACCTGTTCACATCCACGTTTGATTGACTCAGTATCCAATATCACTGCCTCTGAAATTTATTTCACATTCAGTTTTTGAAGCCTTTAAAGTTACATGAATCCACGTCTTCGTCTCTGCCTCTCCGTCTGGAATCGGGCTCATTTTCTAGACTCAGGCATCCTCAGCCGGCCTATCAGTAATCTGAATTCTTTTCTGTCTCCCCTAACAGTTTGAAGCTCATGTGTATGAGGGCTCAACGGGTGTGGTGGTCAACCTGACGGTAGATGACAGAGACGATCCAGCCACAGCAGCATGGAGAGCTATGTACTCTATAATCAGTGGAGACCCTACACAGAGCTTTGAGATTCAGACCAACCCAGACAATAATGAGGGAATGTTGTCGGTTGTCAAGGTAAGGCACATTTGGATACGTTCATATATTTGAGTAGATAATAGAAGCCTTGTCTTTCTAATCATCGTCTCCTCTTAGCCACTGGACTATGAGGCGTCCGCATTCCTTAGACTACTCATCAAAGTAGAGAACGAGGATCCTCTGGTTCCTGATGTTGGATATGGACCCAGCTCCACAGCCACCGTCCACGTCAGAGTCGAGGACATCAACGAGGGCCCTGTGTTCTTCCCAGACCCCCTGATAGTCACCAGGATGGAAAACATCCCTGTGGGAAGCTTTGTGGCATCACTTAATGCTACAGATCCAGATGTATTACAGATGCAGAGTATTAGGTAAGCAGTTTTTTAGACATAATTTTGTGGTAAAAATATTGTGAATATGGGCCTGTGAGAGAGCTGTAAACTGTGTTCGTCTTGGACAGAATAAATTATGCAAGCAAGGTAGATCATCACCTTCGGGCTGTTCTGACATCTCAGTCTGTCAGCTCTCACCTGTCCGTTTGTCTGAGCTGTCACGATTCCATCTTTGTGTCACTAAATACGAATTACACATCCCCGCGTTCGATCTTACGAGCATTCCCCGTTAGTTCGTTTTATTTGTCTGTGTAAACAGACAAAATATACTGCCCGGATAATGTGAACTTTATTGGCACAGGCCAAACTGTTCTCCCCAGTCAAGCGAAAAGTCCCAGAATCAGACAGCTCATTAACTTTAACTCTGTTACAGAAGAAGCCCTCTCTCAAACCATCATCATAACTGGAAGGCTATTAGTTGCACTGTGTGCCACAATAAAAATGATTCCTCTTGTTGCCAGGGGGCGTCCCATAGTTTGCTCTGTACTTACATTTTACAAGATAAAAAGTCATCACTGCATTTATTAACTTTCAGGCCTAATTTAGACTCATTTTTCTGCACTTTTGGAGCTGTATGTCATCTATAAATAGCGTTAAGTAAACACATGGGACTATTATAGACTGAGGGAAATAAAACTCATCAGATCATGACTTTACTGCCCAAATTATTGATACTGCTTTATGTGCTGTAAAACGTATTCGCTGTGGCAGTATTAAATGCTACATAACATGGATTTATTATTAAATAGTGTGATAGAATCGGGACCTCTACCAATAAAGCTTTGATAGCTGCTTGCCTGACATCACAAGTCACCTCTATGATCCTATAAATATCAGAAAAAATGGATGATTCAAACTAACCACAAATGAGTGATTGTAGACGTACCAGGGGGGTCAAAGGCAGGTTTTTTGTTTTTTTTCCCATTCTTCGTACTTCTCTTTAATCTTTAAATACGCGCTTCAAGTTGTGTAAGATTTAAAATAAACTTTTTACTACAAATGAAACAAAAGTTGAAGTAAAATGTAGAAATAAACAACAAAAGCTGGATTCCAAGGCAAATACTTGTCAAAGTCAAAGCACCCATCTGTGCAGCACAGTGCACTTTAACAAGGATAATGACCTATTTGAGGCTGACAGACCATAAGCTTGGCAGCATTTGGTGACAAACAACATTATTAGACAAATCAAAATGTTGGTGATGGCCCTACATGTAAAGTTTTGGGATCACCATGTTATCACGGGGAAGCCGTCTAATACTCGCTGAGTTATCACACTGAAAAACCTCGCTGTGGATTAGCCAAACCGTCAGCCTCGAGTCCCTGTGTGAACAATACGTCATGCAGCCCATCAGGGATATGTATGGTAGGCTAAAGTGGTTGATCATATGTGATAATGGAGTTGAGCGTAAAGACTGGGACTGACTAAATATATCAAACTATGTCAGAGAGAGGATAGTATGATATACAGCAGCTATACTTATATTTTTGTCATTTTACATTAAGTTCCAACTGCATCTTGTCTGCAGCGGTTGGTCTTCAGTAACCCAGTTACCACATTTTCTGTTCCTGAACTCCAAGAGAAAAATGTGTTGATGCAAGTATGTTGTCATTAATCTACAGCGTAACTGGGCTTCCTGTTACTTCCTGTTTGACTCACACCAAACAGACAATATCTGCCCTCTGTTTATTTTCCTACTGCTTTAAAATATTGCACTTTTATTTATATTTTGTTATCTATAAATCTCTGCCTATTTAAATCTTAAGATACACAACATTAAGTTAAATGTGGACACATTGGGCTGGTAAATCATACAAAGATCCTCTAATTGAATATACCTGATTAATATCATTGGATATCCCTATGATAGGTCCCTTATAAGCTATAGTATGTTGATCATTTAAAAGCCTTTGGTGATGATTTATTTGCAGTTTTTCTTTGTTTTTGTTTTTTTTACATGTTCTTTGAATCTTTTATGTAATAAATCTTCTGCTTTCTAACTTTATCCTTCCCACTTTGCTCATCTGATTTTCAGCGTTCGTTTTTATATTCATTTTTATGGACCCTCTGTTTATTGTCATCTCACCCTCTTGACATTTTGGCAGTAACACTGACTTTGAGTTGTCGTAACTGTGACCTGCAGACAGGTTGAGGACATAGTGAAAGAAAGACATTTGGAGAGGTGGAAGTAGAATGGTGTGCATAGAATAAAACGGCGTTATAAAAAGCAGGAGGGTTTTTTTTTGCTTCTTCTCTCCTTCCCTGTCTGCATAACAGTGCAGCTGTGTGTGTGTGTGTGTGTGTGTTTGTGTGTGTATGTTCCAGTGTGTCTGCCCCCCCTGGGTTGAGTAGGTCAAATGCATTTGACGTGGAACACAATTCGTCTGATTTGCTGGTCAGGATCTGTAGCACTCAGTGCCCAGTGCACACATGCATGTCTGAACATCAGTCGTTGGAGAACTGCATTTATTTTTTCCAACATTAAAGTTGATGCGTTCACATAAACTTGAAATTAATCCATTAAAAATATATTTCTGGATGTCTGTCCCTTCTTGGACAGCTGACATCAAGCTAACTAGACATTAACTGTAGTTGGATATAAGCTAACATTTTGTTAGCTAATGTTAGCTTATAATGTGAGAAAAATGACACTTTCTCTCAGATAAACAGCTTACATTTTCACTTCATAGGAGAGTTTATTTGCTCAGTGCCTGAGGCCACTAATGTTCAATCCATTTTAAAGAACGTGTCTCCAAAGCTGGGTAACAGTAGCCAAAAATGCAGTCCTTACCTGCAGAATAGTTCACGATATCCTCAGAAACTCACCTTATTATAACTGTCAGCAGACAGAAGTGAGCTTCACTGACTCCTCAAATTCAAATTTTATTAGTCAAACACAAAATCATACACAGTACAACATGTAGTGAAATGCTCATTGCTATGCAAAGCCCGACCATTAAATTGTGCAAATAAACACAGTGCGTGCAGTGATGTAATGTATGAGAGTCCAGTCCCACACCTGGAAGAAGCTCCTCCTCATTCTCTCTGCTTTGGCCTTAAGGGAGCGGAAGTGCTTCCCAGACCTCAACAGAGAGAAGACTCCACTGTTGGGATGGGAGAGGTCCATCATGATCCTTCTGGCTTTGGTTTGCACCGCTTAGTGTAGACAGACCGCTGGTCAGGAAGCTCAGAGCAAATGATGCATTCGGCCGAGCGCACCGCTCTTTGGAGATCTCGTCTGTCCTGCTTGATGCTGTTCCCAGACCAGGTGCAGATGTTTCCCATCAGGATGCTCTCAATGGTGCAGGAGTAGAAGTTCTTAAGCATCCTCAGTGGCAGATGGAAGTCTCTGAGTCTTCTGAGGAAGAAGAGACGCTGGCGGGCTTTCTTGACCAGGGTGCTGATGCGGCATGACCACGACAGGTCCTGGGTGATGTGGACACCCAGGTACCGAAAGCTGTACACTCTCTCCACCGGCATGCCACTCATGATCAGGGGTTTGTAATTCCTCGCCTGCTTTGTACTAAAATCCATGATCAGCTCCTTAGTCTTGTTGATGTTTAGGAGGAGGTTGTTCTCCTGGCACCAGTTCTTCAGGTTCCTAATCTCGTCCAGGACACTTGAACATGTATCGGACTTTCTCTCTGAGGTAAACAGGGACCTGATAGCCTGCACTGTATATGGTGGTGTGAAATGAACATCCTGCAGTGAGCACTGTAGCTAGAATTATGTACTTGAATTGGAGTTGGGTAATGTACTAACATCTAGCGTGACCTTTTTATGCACTGTACCTTTAAGAGGAAAAATGTACTTAAAGATGTATTCATTTTTTCCATAGCAGTCTAGTCTATGTGCTTTTCTTTAAGAAGCACAATACAAATAAATGTACCAAGTGATGGCAACATGAAGAAAAAGAAGACCAAGGAATACCCTGTCTATCAAAAGTGGTCCAAGAAAGGAACCGTGATGAACGAGGGACGGGATACTGGTCAGCCAGGGATCACTGATGCATGTGGGGAGCAAAAGCTGACCCATGTGGTCCGATCCAACAAATGAGCCAATGCAGCGCACAGTACATCACCGCAGGCCAGTCCGGGTGCCCAGGATGACCCCTGTCCTTTGCCGGCAAAGCAAACAACGGGCACGACAGCATCGTAAAAGAGCGCAGAATAATGAAAGAAGGCAGCCTGGTCTGGTAAACCACATTTTCTTTTACTTCACATGAATGGCCAGGTGTATGTTATCGTTTACCTGGGGAATACCTGGCATCAGGATGCACTATGGGAAGAAGGCACCACAGGCACTATGATGCTTTGGGCAATTTTCTGCTGGGAAACCTTTGGTCACCCAGTTTGATGTTACTTTGACACATACCATCTAGCTAAGCATTGCTGAGGAGCATCTACACCTTTCTTTGAAACAATATCCCCAAATGGCTAAAGTCCAACACACACACACACACACTCTTAGGCGCCTCCTTAAAGCAGTCTTCAGGAATAGTTCTCCAGGCTTCTTAAAGGACATTCAAGGCTCTTCTTTGGATGCTAGCTGTCTTTTGTTCCTTTTTCTGTCAAGATGATCCCATGGTGCATTAATAACATTGAGGTGTGAGCTCAATCCACAACTGTCCAGGTATGCTTTTACTGCACTGGCAGTGTGTCTGCGAATTGCTGGCATGTTAAAAAACGAATCTCCTGCAAATCAGATGCTTTCCAGATCATATGCCAAAGGAATCAAGAACTGAAGGTACTCCTCAGAGCCATTGCCAAGTTTTACAGGGGACTTGTAGACAAACACATTGTTCTCTACTGGCCACCTCGACTTAGGAGCAGTGATAATATTAACCAAAAAATTCACAATCATATTTATCTGTCCTAAGACTTTGTTGTGGTCCCTGATTTTCACTCCAGTTCTTTGATACCTTTCCATTAGGCTTTGCTCCCTCTTTCCCCTCCTTGGGAATCTGTTTTGACAACCACCTTCCCACTAAAACTGTTTTGTGATAAGACGTTTCTTAAGATATAATAGATAGTTTGTGTAGTTTTCTCTTTTTTCAGGAATATTAAATAAACTAAATAAATATGAAAAGATTATGGGTTTGCAACAGGCAGCTACATTGTGCAGTTTTTTTCTATTTTGTTACTTTGTCCAGAATAAATGTGCTACATATTAAACATCTGATTATGAAGTGATGACTTTACAGCTCATTCACTGCTGTGGTTAAACCTGTGGTGTCATCTGACTGATCAGAAGCCCCCTCCGTTCTGTGTGGAAACATTTTTTATTGACATCTTTTCCATTTTCATCTTCCAGTTCTTAAGATGAGACATGTTCACACTTGTGTAGTATTTATTAATTGTAATGAAATGATAAGAACCAATACGTCAGAAGACAAATTAAAACACGATCCCAGATGTTTTTGTAATGTACCATCAATACACACACTAGGAATAGCAAAGGCAAGTACTCGTGCATTAAGTACTTTAGAGTACACAGAATTTCTGCTTTAACAAGAGGTCCTCAAAGTATTCCAATCCCAATGCCATTTATTAACTAAAAGCGCAAGATTTCTCTTTTAAATTAGGTTCCTTTGATTGCTCTCATTTCCAAATCAAATTTCAGTGGTAATGGTAATGACTGCCTAATTTCTGGTATGAAAGAAAATTGACACACTCGAGCAGTTTTGATCAGAGTTGCAGTATTAAAATCAAGCGAATTTCTCCTCAGTGAGCACAACAAACTTAAATGTTTTTGGTTTTTTGCTAATCTCGCTGTTTCTCGGTGACCGGGCAGGACGTGAGGGCGTCTTGTCATCAACACAAATATGATATTTTATGAAATGTGATTCTGAAAGAAAGCCTATGTAAAGATTGTACCACAAAGTGCTTAATGAAGCTTCACACGTGGTAACAATGACTGAACTGAGATCAAGCTCAAGGCAACTTACTACCTCCACATTAATGAACGTTAATGAAATGTGATTTGGAGGCCTGATCACTCAAATGATGACAATTACTGCTTCTGTTAGAGGTTAGAGACTCTGAGAAGATGCCTCAGCAGATGTATTGAGGATGGGAAAGGCTGAAATGGGGAGCTTCTTATTATTTATTAATCTGGGGGTACAGTAGCTGATTATTCAGTGTATTACAAATCTGTCCTTTTACTATTTTTTTAATAAAATTCATCAAATAACAAATTATTTGCTCATGCAGGTGTAACCACTTAGCAAAGAGTCAGTGAAATCTGTTACACTTGGACCACAAACCCTTTGAAATACAGTAGCACAGATTCAGCAGTTAATGATCTCAACAACTGTCTTCTGTCGATGATGTGAGAGAAAATGTTTCTTGCACAGCATTTATAGTTCGCGTGAATCACATGATGCAACTTATGCGACTAATTTTGTCTGAAAATTTCAACAGAATCAATTATAACTGCGCTAAAGGTAAAACTGCATTGTTTTTACTGTATTTAGGACAAAAACAGAGCAGCACAAGTGCCACTGTATACAGCATTTTCCCTCAGACTGACCTATGGCACTCTACTCTCATTTGGCCCTGTCAACTTACACAATTACAGCAAATATGAGTCATGTTAATCCCGTTCAGTATTTAGGCCAAACCATCAGGCTCTGGCGGATTTGTTTCATGTTTCTGCAGATGGAGCATTCTAGCCCTCGTGACTGGTTTAGAGCTTCCGTTAAGTAGAATGGTTTTATGAAATCGCTGAGAAGGAAAGCCACGTCAGACAGAGTGACAGTGAGGATTGGAGACAGAAAAAGCTGGACAAAAGTTTATCTCTCAGAAACCACAAGTGCTCGGGTTGTTGTGTGGGCTCTTGACATTGAGGAAATATGTTGCACTTCAAGGTAAAAGTTAAATGGGAAAGTTTACGTTCTCCAAATCCTCTCAGATTCGACTCGCCGTGCTGCTCTGATGTCATTCTGGTAGGCTGTGAAGAGGGGAGCAACTAATCAGAAGTGTCATTAAGAAAGTTTGGCGAATTTAATTAGGTCTCATTTCTGGTGACAAGACTCTCATCAGCTGTCGAATAACTATTTACACTGAAGTAATTGGTGCTCGATGGTAAAAGGAGACAGGAAGCAGAGAACCTGAACTGCACTCATGGCCACATATTCAAAACTTTGTGTGCTAGCCTGTAGAGTTTGTGCTGAGCTGTTGCTAACCAGCTCACACACACGTATAAAAATAGAGATGCTTTTGAATGGAGGCCATTAAATAAGTGTTGGATAAAAAGTCTGCTCTCTTAATAGATGTGGCAGCAAAAATAAACACATTTCTAATGTGTTTGTGAAAATGTTGTCACATAGCGCCCCGTGTCCCAGTTTAGCCAACGTTCAGAGTTCTCCAAACTTGGCCGACTCTCTGCTATGACTTCTCCATCTCCTCCAAAATATTTAAGTTGTTTTCTTCCCCTTGCTTTTGAAAATAGGGAGAATTTCAAACAGTCGGCTCATCCATTATTCAGCAGCTACCTGTCTAGTTTCGCTTCTCACTCTGGTCCTGTACGAGTTAAAAGGGATGGGACTTAAAAGTAAGTGGATGGGATACTGGGATGTCAGGCATGAAAACTGGCGTCTAACTTTGAGGAACCGAGGCAAGAGAGGAGAGTGAGACAGATCAGCTGACAGGCAGATTGACTACAGGTATCTGTCATACCATGTGTGTGAAGGAGTGTGAGGTGCTGAATGTTAGAAAGGCTGGCCTGATCAGATGAAGAATAGATCAGCCTGCACCAGGATGACCGGAAAGGACAGGAATAAGAAAACAGGCAAAAACTGACAAAAAAAAGATTACAGCAACAAATAAAACTTGTAGCTAGTAGATAAATCTGCTTAATAATACTTACGCTACATTTCTGTCAGGTTTATATGGATGCATTACTTTAAGCAAAGAAATTCCAATTAACTGCCAGAATGTCATTTCATCTGGCCGTTTAATCCCAAAAGTTGATTCTGTTCATCTGGATGTAGCGTTTTCAGTGGGAGAAAACACTTACGTGGACGATTGAGCATGCATCAAGATCTGGCTGTTTAATCCTGATGAACAATGACTGATAGAGAAACTTTGGTCTTATTTTCAGACGTTTGAGTCCATATCTGTCCGTCTTTGGGTTCAGAACCCTTATGCAACTTATAGTAATGGAACAATTTGACGTTCACTGGGATAAAGTTATCTTTAAATTTTGTGTCTGTATAAAGAGTTGTGTCAAGTTATATGCAGAACTTTTGGTAGCTCTCTAATTTCCACATTGCAACTGTTTGCAGTCCTGTATCTTGGGGAAGTTAAATATTCTGGTTGTGCCAAAGTGCACAAAGTCCAAGGCAATGGGGATGGATGGGAAAATAAAGTTTAGAGCAAATCAATTTCGCTGTTGATGAATTTTTACTTGTTGATTCTAAAAGTCATCTTAAAGGTCAATGTAGCCAACAGTTGGACATAAAACATATCATGCTATGCAGATTTAGCCTACAACCAGTCTTTCTCCTCATCTCAATACATTAAAAAATTCAACCCTCAAAGGACTCAGTCATCGCTTAAGTGTATCGAGTTTTGCATGTGGGTTCACTGCTATAAGAGGTCAAGAGAAATCAGTGTACAACAGCAAGAGTTGATTTTTTTAACCTTTTGAAAACAAATGCCTTTGCTGCTTTCTTAAAAACGTCATACAATCCCCATCTTTCTCCTCTAATTTTGATGCACATAAATGTATTAGTGTAGATTTAAGTCAGAAGCTATCAATTGTCAATAATTCATTTTTATCTTCTATATTACATATATTTAAATGTATGTAATAAGCAGTTTGCATTTGACTAACCAAAACTGGACAATAGAAGACTAGAGAATGCTGATGAGTCTCTGCGCTGTGACGTTCTGATGGAAGGACTGGAAGGATCAGGATTTGGCAAAAGCAAAATGAAAGAACGAATCCGTCCTTTTACCCGTGGTTCAGGCTGCTGCTGTTGGTGGTTTAATGGGTCGGGGGGGAAATCTTCCTGCTACACATTTGGCCCTTTAGTACCATCTGAGCATTGTTTTAAATGCCACGGCCTAGCCGAGTGTTGCTGACTATGTCTGTCCCTTTATGACCACACTGTACACATCTTCTGATAACATGTCACATTCTGTCATGTTTAAGAAACCAGTATGAAATGATTTGAGCCGAGTTCACTGCACACAAACAGTCTCCACAGTCACCAGATCTCAATCCAATCGATAGTAAACATTTGGCATGTGGTAGAGCAGTACATTTGCATCTTGGCTGTTCAGTAAACAAATCTGAAGCAACTGTGTAACATAATCATGTCAATATGGACCAAAACCTCTGAAAAATGTTGACCTTGTTGAATTTATACCCTAAAAATGAAGGTAGTTCTCAAGGCAAACTCAGTACGAGCAAGATGTACCTAATAAAGTGGTAAGTGGGTGCATGTGTAACAGTGTTCTTTAGGAAACAGCCCCTAGATACTGGTAGAAGAAATGTTTCTATATGCACGTCACACATCAGTGTGAGTATGATAGAAAACACGGTTGGTGAAAAGAGCGAAGTCTGCACAACGATACCAAATGACAGTTTCATCAGGATTAACATTTCTACCCCAGTTTTGATTAACTTGCGAACCAATACAACAACCAACAGAGAAACACGGAGAGCAAGGAGCAATGGTCTCAGAGGGTGTTTGCAGTGTAGGCATCGGAAGGACAAATCAGCAGTCATAGGAAAGCACCTGTCATAGGAATACTTGGAAATTTACGTCTCACTATTCTAATTGTCTGAGTGTGTGCAGCTTAAATAAAAATCTAAGTGGTGCAAAACGAGGGGAAGGGAATCTCGGTCATAAGCAACTGAACTGCGGCGCTCTGTGCTCACAGTGAGATAAAATCAACCTCACATTTGCCACAGTGTAAGTCTGTTGACTTAAGGCTGAAGAAAAACTTTAAAGCATGCAAGTTTTTCATTTTAATGTCACTCTGCTGAACAAAACCGGCTGAGTCATGCGGTCTCCTCCATTTTCCTCTCTCTTGCTTGCGTCCTGGGATGTGAAGGGAATGATTACAGGCTAATCAGATGTTTGGAATTTGGTTCTCATTTCTTGCAGCTGAGTAAAGTATTGCCAAACAAGTGTTAAAAGAGAGTAGAGCGAGATCAGGGGCAGGGAGAGGCTTTCATACAGTCAGCGTGCCAGCAAATAATTAAAACAATCCTAAAAGATGCCAAGAGGAAAAAGCAGAGAGGGATAGTGTGCTGTGAAGCAGGAGTAAATTGCTTTTCTTCCTGGTAATTATAGGTTTATGCTTTTCAACTGATGCAAAGAGGTGCTATTTTGCACCTCATTATGATAATAACATTTTTTTTTTTTGCTGTTCGTTGTGTTACTCAAGCTTGGTAAATTATGAAAACAATGTAACACTCAGTGGGGTCGCTCCATGCGTACGTTCAGCTGCACTTGTGCGCATCACCGGTTTGGACCGTTTTTGCACTTTCCTCATGTTCCTGCCAAATAATGACAATGCAAACCATTTCATCTTTGAGTTTCAGGCCACCGTCTCTCTGCACACACTCCAATGTTGCTGTTAAATCGACACAGTGGGTCTTTGTTCAGTATACTCTGTGGAGCGTCTGCAGTTGTTCAGCAGAACTGGCACAGAGCCTCCTCGAGACTTTACCTGGCTCACAGCAGACGATAGTCAGCGGGCTAAAGAAAAAGGCTTTGATGCTTTTCTGGTTCTGCAAAAGGAAAGTCAGAGGTAGGCTGAATATTCATATTCAGTCACATACTTGTAAGGTCTGAGTTAAGTCAGGATTCAGTGTTCCCCAGATCAGTAACTGCACCGGGAAAAGGCAGAGCACAAAAGCGCGTAATGAAAGAAGAAGCGATGTCAAGTGGCTCCGTTTACTCGCAACATTCAGATGTGTTGTCTTCTCTTTCTGGGAGATATTTTTACATCTCTGCTGAACTGCTGTTATCAAGTTACTGTTCCTTAGAACACTTATAATTTATCAGTGATTAACACTAGCTTTGCTAGCGTAATAGTAAAAATATTATCCAGGACAACACATGGGTGATAATCACTGAGGTGCAGTAGCTTTTTCTCGCCTAGCCATATGTTTTCACTTTATAGCAGTTTCTCACGACTGCCAATGAAACTTCTCACCGTATCCTAAAAAGAAACACCTTACCTTTAACACCACGTTGCTTTGCTCACTGGCACATACGCAAAGACAAGCCTCCGCTGAATCTGTTTGACAGATGATTGATGCAACACACAGCAGCTTTTCTCGGTCCTGCCACATTCATTTCCTCTGCATGGACCTGCTGCACTGTGCTGATACAGAGCAGAAATATGAACAGGTGTGACATGGGTAATTTGTTCACATGGCCTAGAGCAGTAGTTGGCCAAAACTGGGCAGCTCAGCTCAGTTTAGAGTTGAAATCCAGCTCACAGCAGCTGACCGAGGTCTCTGTAGGCGACCCCAAAGAAATCACTTATGTTTTGAGAACAATGCTTTCAAAGCCACCCCCCCCCCTCTCCCTCTCTTTGTCCTTGCGTCTCTGAAAATGGAAAGAAATGTTAAAGGAATATTTTATTATAACTCATTAAAACTAATGCAAATGTTTGTTGAACTCCGATTTCACTTATAATAAACTAGGTCAACATTCAAGTGTAATGCCTGTGATTAAATGGTCTATATCAACATTTTGAAAGATGAGAGATGATAAGAAATGGGTAGGTCCTCGAGGCAAACCTTCACCTAGCTCTCCTTACAGCTTTAAGTAGCTCTTCAGCTCAGTGTTCAAACTGGATTTATACTTTATACAAAGGGATTAAGGTGAGTCCCACCACAAATACCTGTCTATGCATATACTACAGGCCAAGGCACTGGTGGTCTGTTCCTCCGGCTCGCCTTTAGCGCCGGTCGGGGGATCCAGCGCGAAGGTCGGAGTGGGTTTTCACAGAGTCCAGTTTTCACAGATTTGGAGTATTGTTTTTGCTCTTTTTTTCTGTCCCAAATGGTCAATAATTCTGCAGATGTCATGCACAGTGATGACTGTATACACAAATGCC
>VUQR01017125.1:26203-51820 GCA_015108515.1 Hemichromis elongatus
AGCTCTTCAGCTCAGTGTTCAAACTGGATTTATACTTTATACAAAGGGATTAAGGTGAGTCCCACCACAAATACCTGTCTATGCATATACTACAGGCCAAGGCACTGCATAAACATGCGTAATGCAGAGTCCAGTTTTCACAGATTTGGAGTATTGTTTTTGCTCTTTTTTTCTGTCCCAAATGGTCAATAATTCTGCAGATGTCATGCACAGTGATGACTGTATACACAAATGCCTCACTAACATGTAGACAAGCACAGAAGGTCAATTCATGTTAGTGTCATCTCTGAAGATTTGAAGGTACTCATACTGGGAAAGCTGTGCCTCTGGGTGCACAGAAACATCCATTTAAAATATGCTGTGTGTAAACAAACTAATCTGCATTACATTACAAGAGGGAAGTGTCAGGAGCCCACACAGGTTGACCTGGGGCCAGACTGGCGGGGCTGGGTCACAGTTCTTACCTGAATTGGAGTTTACTGAGATCTTTGGTTGTGGGGATAGTTGTGCTGGATAAAATTCAGACTCGTCCAAGATCACTACTACAGAAGCAAGAGAGCCAGCCATCCAGAAGGGCGAGAATTTGTTTTCATGATGCACTTACTCACAGTTTGATTCTCATGTGTCCCCCGTCTTATCGTCATCCTTGATCCCTCTTCTTATCTCACTCTCCCTGTTCTGCCCCTTCGCTTCTTCTTTCCTTCTCCTCTTGCTTTGCTAACCGCAAATTTGGATGAAGCGAACAGTTGCCGTAGCCAAATGCAAGCTCTGTACTTCTACTGCTTCCCTTGATTGATGTTCTCATATCTATCGCTCGCACACTCACTCAGCAGCTCTCAGATAGAAACAGACTATTAGCATTGGCTCTGTGCCGTCTCCATTCTCACAGTAACTTAGACTCAAATCAGAAGAAGATCTCGCTGCCAGTGGAGACAGAAGAAAATGATAGAGAGACTGATAAAGACAGTGAGCTACAGTTAGTGCCAGCTCAGAGTCCAGACAGGAAGAAGAAGGTCGAAACAAAGGAAACAAATGAGACAAGTGCATAATCGTGTTTACTTTAATATGCTGTCATTGCCAACAGAGTATATTACTCAACATCCATCTAAGTTATGGTGCAATGCACGAAACTGGAAATGTGCTTGTGTGTTGTGCATGAAAAATTAAAATTCGTTTTAAAGTGATGGTTGCAAACGCTGAATTTAGTGTTGTAATAGAGTATCGTAGAAGTACAAAATGGTCAGTTTATCGAGTGACCCACTAAAGCAGAGGTGCGTGACCTTCTCCTCTCCACGTGTATACATCCTGCAAGAGTTTAAATATTCAAATTGGATGCATTTCCCTTTTCCTCTGATAGCCTTATCATCATACTTTAAAGACCCATGGAAACACCTGGGAACCATATATTGTGTTATTTGACTCTGATCCTTGTCTCATTATGCATCGCTATCTTCTTCTTACTGTTGGGCATTTTAATCAGGAAAACAGTAGTTTAGCTTCCAGCCTTTCCGGCGCCCCTACCTGTATTCATTATGTGCCTTTGAACAGCTCAGACCTCTCTGAATATGAAATGACGCCTGCACCGCTCTGATACAGGTTTGTGTGTAGAGTGAACTTTGTCACAAGAAATGCTTTTCCTCTCAATTTTATTTGATTATTCAAGGAAGTTTTAAAAATTACCATATAAGGATGAAAAAATAGAAGGATGACTGTATAAACACTGGCACAAGTTGAAGCATATTGGCCTGGTTTTTTTTTTCATCACCTGCTCAAAGACAGTCCATAGATTATCTGAACACAGAACAACATGCAACAACGACTTTAACCCTCACATCCAGTTTGAGGCAAATCTGACCCGATTTCATCTGACAGTCACTAAAGCTCCTCCTTTTAGCTGGAAGTGTGGTGAATTTTCACAAGTTGGCCCAGAATACATAAAATATTTTAAAGTTTTGTACAGAAAAAAGACAGTTTCACGCCCCATTTTTGTGGAACAGTCTCACTCAAAATATTAGGCAGGCATGCTGTGTGGAGGTTTTTAAAGCTACGTTAAACACCCGCTGGTTCACCCTACATGGGAGCCTATCCTAGCCGCCTTAGGACAAAAGGGAGGGTCCACCCAGGACAGTTTGTCACAGGGCTAACACATAGAGACAGACAGAGATTTGCAGTCGCATTCACACCTATGGGCAATTTAGTATTTCTAATTAACCCAACCCCACTAACTGCATGTCTTTGGACTGTGGGAGGAAGCCGGAGTACCCGGGGAGAACCCACGCAAACATGGGGAGAACATGCAAACTCCACACAGAAAGACCCCGGCCTGATGGTGGAATTGAACTCGGGACTTTCATGCTGTGCAGCAACAGTGCCAACCACCATGACACCGTGCTTCCCTTTCCTACCATTACTTTGAATACACATTTACACATTTAGGCTCCAAGTGTTAGTTAATATAGAGTTAATCATTATAATTATAAATGATCATTCTGAGTATTTTTGATGATATAGAACTAAAGGCAGTGTTTAATGGCTGTAATGTTTATATACTGAATGCCAGCAGCTTCAGACACTCCTGGCAGTTTCACTCTCAAAATCTATATTTGTGAGAGCAGATGTTTTCTGCAAAAACATGTTTTACAACCTCAAATATCAACCTCCCTATTTTGTGAAATACTTATTAATAAATAATTATCCATTTATTAATGTCAGATTGTCTTTGTTTTAATCCTCAATCAATCACTTCAAAATTTGTTGAGATCTTTTGAGGGAATTGTTAGCGTTTGTTAAAACTGACCTGATCCATACTGGGAGGGTGTACAGTATGAAGAGTATGTAAGAGTTAAACTAAAAAGAAGTACAACTCAGTGGATTAAAAACTGGAAGGGCTGGAACTTCAGTGCCAGGAATATCGAGCTAATCTAGCAAATGGGAAGTGTTCTGCTGGAGAGTGATTGGCTGTTTAAATGCAAGCGATGTAGAAAAATAGCAGAAAACTGAACTGGAACGAAAGCTTTCTATGTATGAAAGCGATGTTTTTTTCAAATAAAACAGTCATAAGAACAGAAATTATAACAGAAGCCTAAATGACAGTGGTGCACATCCGGAAAGCGAGGAGAGGGCCTAGATATTCATTACGTCTCTGTAAAGCCAACACAGGCTCAGCAGGAAAACAGTCTCAGCTTTAAGGGAGAAGCAGATGAATTCAGCGTATGCTTTGAGAGTTTCATGTGGATTCTAATCTAATCTTTTAGTCTCAGTAGAACAGGCAGCTGTTTCTAGTAAACAATCTCTCATAAACGCTGCATAAAATGGCAGAGAAACTAAGTTGGCTTCAAAGTTGGTGAAGATAGCAAAATATTTAGCAGCCGAGATATCCCTCAAGGGACAGTGGGGTAAAATTCAAAAGGTCACCGCGTTGAATGCGTCTCCTATGACTAACTCGTTATGGAGTTTTGTCCCTGGGTTGCAAGTAGTTAACGTTGTTTAAAGTTTAGGAAACTTTACCTTAATTTGTATTAAGGTGTGGTCAAAGACATTATTAAAGGCATACTACTGAACCTGGTGACCCTGAATCCTCCCTTAGTTATGCTGCAATAGGTGTAGGCTGCTGGGGGGTTCCCATGATGCACTGGGTGTTTCTGTTAATAGACCTCTCTGCATTGAATCGTACTTGGTATTAATCTCTGTCTCTCTTCCACAGCATGTCTTTATCCTCTCTTCCTTCTGTCATTCCAACCGGTCGCAGCAGATGGCCCCGCCCCTCCCTGAGCCTGGTTCTGCTGGAGGTTTCTTCCTGTTAAAAGGGAGTTTTTCCTTCCCACTGTCGCCAAAGTGCTTGCTCATAGGGGGCCATAAAATTGTTGGGTTTTTCTCTGTATTTATTATTGTAGGGTCTATCTTACAATATAAAGCACCTTGTTGTTGTGATTTGGTGCTGTATAAATAAAACTGAATCGATATGAATTATTAAAGACTTACTACTGAACCTGTGAAAACGGTTGTGTGATATCCTCAGGGGATTTGAAGGATGCTTCCCTTTGCCTGATTTAGGACACTTAGGAAACAGGAAAAGACCAACAAAAATGCTTTTAGTTGGAGTAGGGAGAAAATAGATTAAGGTTCTTGAAACTTTACACATCGGGGACCAAAAGTCAATATATTATAGTTGCTTCTCCTTTTTCCTTTTGCCTGCCTGAGTTCTCCAACTTTTTCCAAGTGAAGTAGTAAATCACTAGAGAACTTATTCGAGCTACAAAAGGGTTTGTTTAATGTGTAACTATAGTTTTGAATGTTCACAGGGGACCCAGACAGACATTTTACACCCAGCTCTGTTCTACCAACATCACTCTACTTCCATATAGTTACTTATTCTTTGCAAAGAAAAACAATATGGAGCCTACCGATGCATGCTTTGCATGAGTGGATTCATGGGCGTGAGCAAATAATCGATATTTAGATATTCAGAAAGATATTTAGAGGATTTGATGATTGATTAAACCAGTGTTGATACTGGGCAAGTATCCTCATAGAACCGGAGTTATGCCAGTTGGCTTTTTCAGTGTCGTTTTGTTTAGTTTTAATGTAGAATTATCATGAAAGCAGGTATTGACAGCCTATGTTGCTAATAGTTTAATCATCTGTTAGGGTGCCGTGGCCACGTTGCTGACATGTTTTTGATTACCTGTAAATTGTATGTATATGCTTGTGTTTGTATAAAGAACAAAACAAGTTGAAAAGCATTATAATCTCAATATTTGCATTTAAAATAATACTTGGTGAAACTTAGAGAATATGCATTTTTAACCTTGCGTGGATGACCAATCCCAAAACCTTATGTGTATTTAAAAAAGGGATTTACACGAACAACTAGACTAAAGTACTGCTACTCGGAACCTATGCCAGCAACATTTCTTAGGCTACTTAAGTCTAAAACAAACAAGAGAAACAACCCAAATTTATGCAAACGGTGTTCCTTCAGAGCACTTGCGAGTCAGCTTTCATCTTCTCTCTAAATTAGCTCTTATTGCAAATTGTCTCTCTTATTCTGTGTATCCCACCCACACCTGCTATTGACACAAACATAATCACAGATGCACACAATGTATGCCAGCATTTTGTTCCTGTTGTAACTGGATTACAAGTGGGTGGCAATCCTCAACCCCCCTCCCGCGCTTCCATATCCCTTTGAGTTGTCTTGAGAAAACTGAGGCGCCCGGCTTGCATCACAATTTTACAAAGAGCTCATCTCTCACACGTTCACCGCAGCGACAGTGGATCTCTAACTTCAGATTAGGATTTAGGAAACAGTTGTCGAAATGCAGAAACCTTTTCTTTGTTTATTGTTTAAGACTTTTTTTTAACAAGCCAAGATGTGTGCTAACAAACTCCTATTTTACATAACTCTATATTTTTAAACAAAACACTATTTTATGGATGACTTACTTTTTAAACCCCTTCTAGTCTGATTTTCTTTCATGTGTCCGGCCCTGGATCACTTCCAAAAAGACAATCGGACAATTGCAGCAGACTCCTGACATCCCTGACCATTCTCCTCTGAGTACTCTCACAGCTAAGGACAGTTCCTCAGCCAAACATTCCCAAAGCCACAGCAGGTCAGAGTAGCCCCTGAGGGGGCAGCTCAGCATTCCAGCGGAAAGAGCGATATAATGGCCCCCTGTCTAATACTGGGGTCACACTGTGGCCCTCTTGATGCTGTACTTTCTGCAACTCAAGTGAAATCTGAACAAATCACCTTGCTGTCCTAGCAGTTATTTCACAATAAATGCAGAGTGTTGTGTATCCATAGGTCATTTTTGCTTTATACTGTGTATTTTACCGTTGCTTGCTTTTGTATGTTGAAGTGTGTGTGTGCATGTGGGTGTGAGCTGAGCTAAATGAGGACACGTGCAGCGCTGTGTGTGTGGTCTGTCTCATTTGTTGACTGATTTGTTTGGACCTTTTCTGGTTTTGGAGATAAACACGTTGAAGCAGATATGAATATTCCTAATGGCTTTTTAATGTCTTTCTAATTTGCCCTTTAAAGGGCTCTAATGGACTGTCCCCATGTTTGCACAGAGAGGAAAAAACAATGGCTCTGACTCATTTGGTGGTTACCTTTGAGCCTGCACTGAAGCAGACAATATCATTACACTCCTTTAGAGGTCCTACGGTAGGAAGAAACATAACACATAACACATATTTTACACCAAGTGGTTGTGTAGCACTGCATATTTAAAAGGGGTTCCTAGGGATTTTCACGACCATCTTAGTTCGGTTGCTACTCTGTAAAACTTTAACTTTAGCTTCTTCTCTACCCAATATGCACTTTTGCCGTTTTTATCCAATATTATGATCGATGTCATCGCACTGATCAGGCAGCTGTGCAAAAATGCTTATACATTGAAGAGCAAATGCCCTCCCGACATTGTTGTGTACTTGTTCACGTGTGTGCATTTCACTGTCGCAATGCAGCGCTGATGAAAAACTGATGCAAGACACAAACCAAAGCATGTTTCTACAACTGCAGTCGGTGACGGCGAGAGAGAGAGAGAGAGACATATGGAGGTTAATAACCTGTCAGCCTAGCTCTGTAATAGTGGAGAAGTTGGCCTTCTGAATCATGTGGCTCTTCAGTTTTTTTTAGCAAGAGTGTGTGATATGAGTGTTTGTGTCTGTGGAAAAAGAGTGACATCCATGTGGAAAAAGAGCCTCAATGATTGAAGCGTCATTATTAGTAGCATGGTCTCTTCTGTTACAATGAAACATATGTGTTTGTTAACTGTAGTAATCACTGGTAGTGTAAGTGCATGTGACGAGAGTGGGAGGGGGAAAGGTGTGAGCAGAGGTTGATTGCAAAGCTATTTCCTAAGGCTTTGTCGCGCTCTGTTAGCTGAAGAGCTCCATTTGAAAGACAATTTGTCTACTGCTGAGCACTCTGGCAAAGAGCGACCTTGTGTTGAAGAAAGTCTGCACATTTGTGTGTGTGTGTGTGTTTACCGAACTTTTAGCTGCCTCTGCTGTTTTCATGCATGTATGAGTCGATGGTACGAGGGTAAGTGTACAGCCTGGTGCATGCCAAACTGCTATACTGTACACATACACACACACATAATACACATATGTATAGTCATCCATAGTTCTTAAATCAATCATGTGTGATGTTACTGTAGCGTAGATGAAAGCCCCTTTGCAATCACCATCTAGCAGCCATCAGTGGCCGATTGAGCGGCCGCATTAGCGAGGTCGTGATCTGCTCTCAGGCTCATTTTCAAAGCGATGCAGGCTTGGCTGCTCGCCCACCACATTTTGAGAGAGGTCCTCATCATCTTCAGACCTCAGCTCTGTATGGGATATCTTTTCGAATAATAAAATCTAATCAAACTGCAGTGCACTGCTATTTTATTTTTGAGTGTAGTTTTTTTCTCATATAGAATAGACTGCAAGCATCTGTTGAGGTGTCTCAAAAAACATCATTGATGTTTTCCTTACGCGGTCTCAATTTTTTTCCTCAAACCTTTCTTACAGGTATGCTGTTCTGCAAGACCCTGCAGGCTGGCTGAGTGTGAACCCAGTCAGAGGAACTGTCAACACCTCAGCCTCGCTGGATCGCGAGTCTCCTTATGTCTATGATAACAGATACACAGCTGTCTTCATCGCCACTGATAACGGTGAGTTGCACTGTAATCTGTAAAACTCTGTATATAATCGTTTTAGATACATATTTAATGATGGTGTGCAGTATTTTCTTTTTCTTTTATATTAAATATTGTAGTTTCTGATATGTATTTATTTTTATAAATACCCCAAATTTCACAGATTGTTTTTAAACAGGCTATTTTATGTAGTGTGGTATCTGTACTTTTATTCTCATTTTCATTGTACAAAGAACTTTTCATCGGTGATGAGCGTCAGTTCAGACATGAGGAAGTAGAAACAGAGCCCGCCTTTATACGCACTGAGCGCTCTTAGAAAACACTTAGGCCGACTGACTTTACCTGGCAACAGTCAAACTGTCCTTTTTCCCATGGTAACAATAGGATGGCCTTATGTGGTGTCGCTGCGCCTCTTGGACCATATGGCGGCTGCTTGGCAGTGTCAGCGGAGCTGCTGCTTTGAGACTTTCCAAAGCACAGATGAAAGTGTCGAGAGCTTTGGAGCATTTCGCTTTTTTTCTTATCGCTTCCCCACTCTGTCTCATCATCTCTCTGTGTCTCTGTGTCTTTGTCCCCCTTCCTCTGTCTCTCTACCTTCTCCTATCAATCCATCTGGTCTCCTGTGCTCAGGAGATTCTGACAGATCCATTAGAGGAACTGAGGGATTCTATTAGTAGGCAGCAGAATAGGACTGTTGTGCCGGGGAATTCGGTAGCCTTAGAAAGATGAGCGCTGAAAGAGGAGTAATGATGGGGCAGGAGGAGAAGCTAGAAGGGGGTGGAAGGGTCAAGAAAAGAAGAAAAAGGAAGGGACATAAGAGGAGATAACAAGAAAAAGATATAGACCAGGGGAAGTGTGCGACGAATAGGAGGAAAAGAAGAGAAATGGAGGGTGGACTAAGCCGGGTGAAAGAGTAGGATCTGTGGTAAAGCCAGCAAAGGATGGATGAATAGAGGAAGTCATTGCAAAGTCTTCAATGGAACTGATATTTTTAGCATGTAACCTCTGATTTTTTAATAACTGCTGTATTTTTCAAACCATAAGGCACATGAAACGAAGCAAAACAGTCAGAAAAGTCAAACTTTACTCAACTCATTCTTGCATCCTCCACTTCTGTACCGTTGATTCATTAATGTTGAATTCTATGGCAGCTGC
Organism: Hemichromis elongatus; assembly: GCA_015108515.1. Classification (NCBI taxonomy): domain Eukaryota; kingdom Metazoa; phylum Chordata; class Actinopteri; order Cichliformes; family Cichlidae; genus Hemichromis; species Hemichromis elongatus. The sequence continues at coordinate 35,014 of VUQR01017125.1, forward strand.
TCTATTCCCGTGTTGTTGCAGTATATTAATGACTAACCTGGTATTGTGGATGGATTATCTCAGTTGTTCTCCTGACTGAAGTTTGGTCCGTTTACAGCATCCTGCCATGTGATTGCATTTATTCCTAACCATCAGGAACCCTCATGTTAACTTTTGTCAAGTGGAAAAAAGTTAGCGTTCATCCTCCAGCTTCACTTTTTATGTTATGCTAACATAGCTGTGTGGCTAGCGATCACGTAGCACATCATTATATACCAGCTAGTCCAACTTCAGTAACTCTACACACATCACTGCTGTTTAGTTTTCTGTCTGTATGTTGGAAGTGATAGCAGAGCTGTACGTTTGAATGTTTTCAGAAATCTCTCAGTCAGAACATGCTCTATCATGTTTAGGTGGAAACTAGCGAGCTAACTTCCTGCTAACTTATACCTTTGCTAAATTTAATAAATTCTGTTTTGGTGGATGTCTGGATGTTAAACAGTGTGATGTATGCATCTCTTTAAATCTTGTTATAGTGTGAAATGACATTAGGGCTGATATAAAACCTTAGTGCCTAAAAATAAAAATGTGTCCAAGGCAGTGAACATCACAACAGCCAGCAAGTAATAGTGTGCAAAAAAGGGGCACATCTTTTAATGTATTATATATTCATTACACATAAAATGAAATATTCCAAGCCTTTTTGGTTTATGTTTTTATGTTCATAGTTTGAAGCTTATGAAAATTATCAAGTAGGTTTATATACTTAGTACTTTGTTGGGACCATGAATTACTGCATATGTAGCGAAGCATACAAAGTCTTTCATCAGTTTTCCTCAATAGCCCTATATAACATCTAAAAACAAAACAATTAATACCCAAAACTCAGCCATGACTTTGGTTCTAATATTAAAAACAACCATAAAGAGCCAGGACGACAAGGATGAAGAACAGAGAGACGCAGAACGCACACAATTACACGGAGTTAAACTGAGATAAACAGACGATCCGACAACGAGCACACACCGACACCCACTATATACACACACACACACACACACACACACGGGGTAATCGGGAAATGACACACAGGAGGGGAGCACAGCTATTTCTAATTCACACATGACGAGACAAGGGAACAAGCAGACACGCTACACCGGGACTTTCAAAGTAAAACAGGAAACACATAGGCACAGACATGAGTTCGACGCAGGACATCACCACAGGGAGGGAACACACACAGGCAGACAGAGGGAGCACAGAACCAAAAGCCTGAGAACTAACGTCAAACTCAAATGTGTGAACAGAATAAACCAGCCAACAATATCAACGTAAAGAAAACACAAAACGCTGGGTCACCGACCCAGCACCCTGACACAGTGTGCTAAATATCAATGTTGTGGTGCCTACATGCTTACAGTAGAGTGTAGCTGCTAAAGTGCTGGTGTTTAGTTGTTCTCTTAATTATTTATCTTAACATGGTTCGTTCATGGTAATTAGCATTTAACAGTGCGGCTTAGGTCAATCGCAATGCAATTACATTTTCAACAGTTTAAGCATAAAGTATTTAACAAAATCAAGGATTCATCAGGATTATGTATAATGTCCTGCTGGGGGAAATGAATGTTTGCAGCCAATCTCTGGGTTCCATCAAGTTTCTGACGAGACATTTAACTCTAAACAGATGGATGTTAAACAAAAGGATGCAATGCCTAAATAGATTTTTTTCAGTATTGTTTCACAGGCCGACACAGCGACGTCCCCCGAGACACATGCCTGTTCTCTGTACTTTATGTCTAGGATGAAAAAAGTGTAATACACTGAAAATATGAGCCTGTGCTGCTATTCTGCCTACAGAGACATACGCAACGAGAACAAGCTCAGTCGTTTAAAAAATTCGATATTCAAGTGCGTCTGTGCGTGGTCAACAAATTTCAGATCTCTGATGCATACCTGTTTGACTGCCACCTCCACTCTTTTCTGCACGCTGTGTCATCAACAGGACAAATCTGTCCCTTCCCCACAGCTATCAGTGCAATGACTGTTTGACTGTGTCATCTACCAGCAGGATATCGATTGACCCTCACATTTTCTATCTTTATATGTATGCAGAAGCCTCGAATGAATACTGTCCACCTACAGAGGATGAGGAGGTTTCGAGTAGAAAGACAGAAGGGCTGTGTTTAACAAAAAAAAAGGATAAGGGCAACAGAGAGTCCTATTTCAGCAGTGCCTGTAAAGACAAGAGCAAAGAAATACAATAGCAGAGGTTTAAAGAAAGGTTTTCAATGAAAGCATCAGTTTTAAAAGTATGTGGACACTGATCTTAAGAAAACTGATGAAAATATTTGTTTTACAGCCACTTCAGGCTCACACTTGATAAGTTGTTTGGTTATGGGGTTTTTTTTCTTGTTTTTTTGTGCATTGTTAGGAACAGATTGATGGTAGCTCCTGGTTAACAGCATGAGACGGGTCAACCCAAGCAACCCTCTGGGTTGTAACAGATGGAGGATGATGGTGCAAACACACCATTCCCAGAGAAAGATTGAAGTCCAGACCAAGGAAGAAAGAACAGAATCATACATATGATATGAGAGATTTGCAAAGAAACCAAGATGATGGCATTGATCTAAAAATCAAAGGTCATCAGCTGAAGACTTAGCAACAGCTGAATGTAATCTGGAGGCTACATTCTGTTGCCAGAGTATGCCAGATAATGTCTTCGTCACTGCATGTACACATACAGTATCCACAGACATTTGTGAGTTATTCACCATTGTATTTATTTGTATTTGTGCAGGTTGTATTGCTCCTAACGTCATGTGTTTCTGATTCTGAGTTAATAATTTAAAAGCCACAAATGAGTTTTGCCTGTGCAGCAGCACCTGGCAGGCCCATGGAGCAGGACAATATTGTTTGAAGTGGTATTGTTCCAACCTGAGCACTGGGCTTGACGCGCTATTTATATAAACTCTCATCAGTAGCTTCTGGTTTTTCACGCTGACGAATTCTCCTCTGCTCTCTGATTCCCCGCTGGGAAGCCAGCTGTTCCCACATCTTACCCTCTTCCCTTTGCTTTGCATTAGTTCTTGTGGGTAGATTAAAGTTGTTTTTTAATGTCTTTGTCGTACTTGATGCAGAGGCTCTCTGGCCTGCGCTGCACCTGCGTATCCCCTCACTGCTGTTTGTTGCGGTTCAATGTTTTCTGCTGCTCATCATTTAAATGTTAAACTGCTACCTGGAGGGAGCCATTTGTCATTGGGAGGCATGAATACATTATCAAAGCCCCAGTCGTCTGAAACACGCCAGCACGGGCACGCAATCCTCAGTGTTTACTGCCACTGAACCTGCTATTAAAAACCCTTAAGTTATGTGAAAAGTAGCTGAGCAGTGTTGGTTTAAATGCATGGATATACTAAGGAGAGACCTCCATTTAGACACTGAAATGTTATGTGTATACGCATGTATCTGTACCTCAGTTAGACAACTTCAAAATAGTCAAAGAGCTTTGTTAATTACAGGAGTATTAAGTATTGCATACATAGAAGCAGCCAGACTGAGCAGCATGATAAGTCTCAGCATTCATCACAGTCACATCACATCCCCTCTGGTTTAAATCAAAAGCGAGAGGCAAAAGTAGAGAGGGGATGCTGAATTCTAATGGGTCACAGATTAAAACCCTTTGGTGCTGAGACAGATTTAAAATTTAACAGTGTTTAGTCATGTGTGTGTGTGTGTGTGCACGCGCATGTATATACATAATATGTGAGTCTCTAATCTCTGTGAAAGATCCACGTAATAGGTTCATCAATTGTCAAAAGGCAGAAAAAGTAATAACAGTGGTAGCAGGCTGTCAGTAGCAGTGACACCCTGCATGTGTGTGCACAGGTACACCTTTGTGTGTCTCTACATATGTCCATATTCTAGTGCATTGGCTGCCCACTGTGCTGCCTCATTGCCATACTAAGTGTTGGGAACCAGTGTGCAGCTCATTGCCGTAATGGGCTGAGTAATTTCCCTGGTTCGGGCAAGCCCAGATACAGAGATTTTACTGCTAAGTGTCTGTCATGGCGCAAGCATATAGTTAAGCAGGCTGGCAGGGTAAATGCTGATAGATAGACTCGTGTTTTGTCTTCAGCCAGCTGAGATCAGGGTCCCTCAAACAACAGAAGGGAAATACCAAAGCCTGATGAGGTAGTGGCTGAGGCCAGCATCCTGGGCCTGGAATCAACAGAAAACAGAAGAGAGTGCAATAAAACCCAACAACATTTAAAAACGTAACCTCGTGATCGCCATGTTTATGGGACCAGTAGTTCGCCTGATCTGTTCTTTTATCTATAATATAACTCTATTAAGCCTGATTTTGTGATTTAGTTCATAATGAATGTTTTTTTTTCATATATTATTAAGTCATTAAGGAGTGGGCTGTTAAGAGATACGAGCAAAGTGAACGCCAGGAATCAGGCGTATCTCTCTGCGACATCTTTTCAAAAGATCCAATATAGTGCAGCCGAGAAAGCGAGAGCTGAAGAGCAGACTGCGTCTAATAGAAAGATAAATATAGTAACGGGAGACTCGGTGTCAAGGAGCCAAAAAAAAAGAGACATGGAGGAAACTGAGAGAAGGCAGTGAGGAAACTGAAAGGTGAAAGTTAAAGACAGACAGACAGACAGACAGGACAAAGAAATTAAGTTTTTTTTGGTAGGGGAAGGGGGGGGCTCCTGAGGCAGCATTTGACTGAGTCTTGTCTATGTGATTTCTGGAGACACTTCCTTGCTCCCACTCTTCCATCAATCCCTTTATGGTCACAGCCACAGAGGCAGACGGGTTAACCGCCTTCTTGAAATATGTTCTCACCCAGCCAATCAATGATGACCCCGTGTAGCAGTAGGCAAAGGTGATGCTAGTGTGAGGGAAGAGTTCAGGGTACAGAATAAAGACAACTTGACCCAAGATAATGGCAGCATAATGGATATGCTCTGTAAAGCACAGAAGATCGCAGCTCAACACCGTCTTGCCTTCTGTTGCCTCCTCTGTCTTCCTGCACTGCTTCATTAACCCCAAATACTCACCGTGTCTTTCTCACTTTAGAGCTTCAGTAGCACCTCCTCAACCTCTCTCTCTCTCTCTCCCTCTCCGTCCTTCACTGAGTGTCTTTGTCTTTTAAGTCTCCACCTTGTAAACAGGCTCACGTCGTGTCTGTGATTAAAGAATACCTTTGTATGGCTTTGCCAGGGAAGAAATGTCTTTCTCTGTTACTGCCTGTTATCTGGCCTTGCTTATCTCGTGTCCTTGGAATACTGATTTATCCACAGATCAGAAGTTGTTGCTGTGTCTGGCACACACCGAAACAAACATGGCTCAGCCCACTCAGCAAGGGAGCCTCTCTCTGAGTACAGTACTGTCTGGGTACTTATTTTATAAGCACTGAAACTACTGGTGATGTTGAATCCGAGTATATTCCGAATTATTAAAAATTTAACGAGGGTCCCGTGCTTCCTCACCCAGCACATTTCTCTCAGTGTGTAGTTTTAATGGCAGGGATCCAAATGAAATGAGATGAGTGGGTAGTGGAGGTGGAAACGGATAGATAATGAAAGATGAAGTCAGATGATGGAATCAAGCAAACACGGCTGTCGGAGAGTGTCTTTAGGTTTATCTCGAAAGCGTGTCATTAGACCAACATGGGAAATCTGTCGGAGGCTTAGTTGCTGCTGAAGAGTCGAACACACCATCTGCATATCTCAGTGTTGATGTGTATTTATCTATCAGGACTGGATGTGAGTTTGCTGTGCATGGTTTGGAGGATGCTTTAATTCCACAGTGACATCGTTTGAGTTGAAATGCCACCCAAATTTAAACGTTCTGTGAGTAAGTGCTCACATGTGTTTGTAAGAGTGCCTACGGCCTTTAAATGTGGAAAAACAAAAACTCCACCCCACATATTTACTCACATTAGTTCTAACAAATATTTGAACTTAACTCAATTGTGTAAATATACCAGAGTTAGCCACACAGGCTAACTCTTTTCTACCTGTCGAATGGATTATTATCAAACATAAGTGCATTCATCTTTCTTTGACCATAAATACTGATGGCTTTAATGATCCTGAGATTTTAGTTTCATCACTAGGTCCAAATGTTTAACTTCTTCAGTACTTTGATTTCTGAACAAATACTTATAAAACATGCTACATCTCAGTAGCTTCTGCTCATATCAGAGCTAAGGAATGATACCATACTGACATCCTTGGTCAACTCTTATAAAATATCAGTTTTCCAGGGAAAGTTGGAGCGGCAGTGGAAGGTCATCCAGTACTCATAAGGTCTGCCCTTTGATCCCTTTTCCAGTCTGGATGGCAGTGTGTGACCTTGGTAGTGAATGGGTGAATGTGGCTGGTAAGTGTACAGTGAAGTACTTTGAGTGATGAGTCGAGCAAGAAATGCTCATTTAGCCACTTGTAGTTGTAGTTTTTGCAATATTTGTTTAGTAAAAAAAAGCAAACTGGCAAACAAGCTTCAATCCAAATTACATTTACACCATCACTTACATTTCTCTCTGTACCAAGGCTACAAATAAATAGAAAACATATTACTGGGAGGCGTAAACTCACACACAATAATAGGAAATCAGTATCTTGCCCAAGGACACACACACACTGCCATCCAGACTGGAAAACAGATCAAACGGCGGACCTTCTGAGTACATCTATATATCTGCCCATCTGTATAGCAATATAAACATCTGTATACTTTACTTATGTGTACATAATCTGTTCATAACTATTCCCACCTCTTATACTGCCCATATCTGTATATAATCTGCTCTTACTGCACTTACTTCTCCGTGCACTTCTGATTAGATGTAAACTGTATTTCGTAAAGTTGAATCCTAAATGTGTTGAATGACAAACTGTGATAGAAACAAGACATCAGGATGTTCCATGCGAGCTTTTACTGTTTTTGATTATTTACTTGAAGAAAGTAAGCCAATGCAGTGTGACAGTGACCAAGAATGCAAAAGAAGAGAACTGAAAAACAAAAACCGAAATATTTTTCTGGTATTTCTCAGTGTTGTTTGCATGCGTGCAGCTCCAATTGTCAGTGCATTGTGCAGAAAGGAGCCCACAGTCAATCTTGCAAAGACCTGGGAAAAATGATTTTTAATGAGGTATATGAGGTTCAGGTGTAAAGGCTGAGGAAAGCAGGTTGGGGAGAGTCTTTAATTATTTTTGAATATGTATTTAATTTGTGTTTTCATTACTTTCTTAGAGAAGCTTGAAGGCAAATCACAAAAATTGAAATGGTTAGACTCTACATCAGCTGACAAAACAGCTGCTTCTAATTTCAGATAGTTGTTGTTTAAGTGCTTTGAATATTTAGTTTTCCTTTCTGATTAATTAAAGTTTTTGGGGCTTTTTTTCCACTTGGATGTGGAGGCGCTACATTTTGATCTGGCAGCTTATCACAGGAAAAAAAAATTGTGAGCACACCAAACAAGAAACCTCCCAAAGAGGGCAATTTTGGTGTTTAATTAGCACAAAAAGAGTTTGCAGTGTAAGCCCACTTAAAGCTGTATCAACACCCTCCTCCTCCAATCGTTGTGTATAATAGCCGGCAACTGATAACCCAAACTCTATTCTGAAAGTAATTTGCCAGACTAGCAGCGATGCACCTGTCCCCAGCCCTGCTTCTCTCCCTCAAGTCATCTCTCTTAATGACTTGTGCCTATTGTAATTTGTTCTGGCTGGTTTCATTTACAGTTCTGATCAGCCAATCAGATTAGCAGTATGTCATGTGATAGTGTTTGCTGAAGCCCTGAGGAGACCGATGAGTGATGGGACAGAATGAAGTGGGTTATCTGACGGGAGTTTTAACAAGGTCTGGGATTTAAGCAGTGGCAAGATAGACAGAGAACGAGAAAACACAACAGATCGGAGACTGTATCCTTTAGTTTTACCAGTGAGAGTGCAGAAGGCTCCTGCTCTTTCCACAAAATGCTTTTGCCAGCTGAAATCAAGGGCGCTATATGATTATAGCTGTATGACACTTTGAAGTTATTTGCTTGACTCAAAGCGAATCGATGAAAAATGGGTTAGGGGTGTGTGACTCATCGTTCTAATTTTCTATTTCTCGGTTTTGCGTTTGCAGTTGGACTCGAAGATCAGAGGCCAGCCGTGGAGTTCGCAATTGTATCAACTATATCTGAACCATCTACATATACAGTCTGTGACATAAATATGCAATCATTTATCATTTACACTACATGTGTATGCATGCATGCACTAGTGCATGTGAGTAAAAAAATCAAATTCTCAACTAAACAAATGAAACCCAAACCAGCATTTTATCTATGCTTAATATATAGTGTTGCCAATAAACTGATCAAATTAGGTTCAATTTCAACTGTGTTCAATTTACCTCGAGCTTCTTCATACTACAAGAAAATCCCAACAACACTAGAACCACGGGAAGGAAGAACTCCCTTTTAACAGGAAGAGCGCTCCAGAAGAACCAGGCTCATGGAGGGGTAATCATCAACCACAACAAAAGTTAATGACAACAGTGGGATAAAAGTGTTGGGAGAGAAAAGAGGTGAGTTGAGGAGAAATGCTCAGTGCATCATGGGAAGCCTGCCGCTAGCCCCCCCCAGTGAGACTACAGCATCACCTGACCTGACTCTAACTATAACCTTAATGAAAAACAGAACTTCAGTTTAATCTAGCCTGCCTCCCATTCTACTTTTGCAAACTCTAGGAACCATAAATAAATCTCCGTTGGGACAATACGATATGAGATCTTTGAGATATGATGGGGTCTGATTTTACAAGACTTGTCTGTGAAAGAAAGATTTTAAATTCTATTCTGTATTTAACAGGGAATAAAAACTAAGAAGTCAGTACGGGAGGAATACGAGCAGTCTTTCTAGTCCCTGTTAGAACTCTTACTGCAATGTTTTAGATCAATCAGCTGGAGGTTTTCCACGGAGCTTTAAGAACAAACTGATAAGAATGAATCATAATGGTCCAGCCTAAAAGTAATAAATGTAGCTTTTCAGCATCGCTCTGTGACAGCAGAGAAGAATCGCTGTTTCATATTCAACATACGTGTGTCTCCATCAAGAAACGGTTGGCTCAGGCAAGTCAAAATGACACTTCATATGAGCTGTTAACTTAGCTTTTAACAATCCAACTGGCAAACTCACAGAGGGCTGTTTATGCTGCTTTAGGGTGCTTGTTTACCCTCTTTGTTGACCTCTTCAACATCATCACACAATAACTTCTATTTATGCCTGCTGTTAAGTTGCAGGTAGGGGGTACAGCATTCTCTCAAACAGTAGGTGTCACCACGGAATGCCACCACCACACAAGGATGCAGATATGAGAAGAGAAGAAGTCATAACCAGAAGCATACACTTTGCAGAGTGTTGCACCATCTCCCTCTATATATCTGCATGTGTCTGTGTTTCTGTACTTGAATATCTTTAAAAGTGCGTTAAGAACCAAAGAACCACCAGTTTTGTGGTGGGCTTTTTCAAACCCGGCATGTGTCACCCGTGACAGGGAATGCACGGTGTGCATAGGAAGACCATTAGCCTGCATTAGCTGCTGTGCACTGCAAGCCGCTATGCAACCCACCTCCAACTCGGCTCCTCGTCTCACTTAATCAGCGACAAGTCAACCTTAATGTTTTGGTTACACGGGCGTCTTTGCACCTTCGAATTTTCATGCATACATGTGGAGCAGCAGAGCGGTTCTGCAACAGAGCCACACCATCAAATATGAATTTCTCCAAGTGGAAATATCAATTTTCTTTGAATATTGTGGTCCTGACTGAAATACATTTTAGAATGAACGTATACATCATTTACAGCACTGGGGTCCACGCTGCAGCTCGATGCATTTGAATGAAGTTGTGTAAAATGTGAACCAGAGTGGACTCCTGCAGTTTCAGCAGTTGAAAGGAAATATGAAAATGTAGCTGTGTGTGCATGCGTGTGTGTGTGTGTGTGAGAGAGAGAGAGGTTTTTGACTCAGTGCTGTGCAGTTAGTAATAAAGACTAAGGTTTTTCCTATTTTGCTGGAAGACACCGTAAAGTGATGGGGAACAGGTTTAACTAGATTAGTGTACAATTTTTCGGCACAGTAGACACTTCATATAATCACATAATTTTCAAATTCACTTCCCTCCCGTGCTGGCCAGCCTGCTCTCATCTCCTCCCTATCTCATTTTAGATATCCCCTTCATTTATCTTTTCTTATTCTCTTCTATTACCTCGGTGTAGTCCACCTGTGAATTACTCTTCCTGCCTGTTTAGCGGCAGCATGATATATTGTGACATTTTCCACTGAGTAATTCCTCATATACAGGCCTGCTCCCGACTTCTCTGCTTGTTGTTATTTCGTTTCCTTCACGATTTGCTTTTACGTGGCTCAGGAAAAAAAAAAATCATAACAACGTTACAGAAAATCTTTAGCCAAGGGCATCATCCGCTGGTTGTTTGTACTTAAGCTGCCCTGGAATATAACAGTTATTCTAATGAGCACAAGAAAAATAGCCAGATAAGAAGAGTCTTATTTCAGCTTTGTCCTTGACAAACGCTACAAGCGCACCATTCTTTACCTTTGCAATTCACCAACAGTCAGACTTTATTTCGCAGTAAGAAGAACTGATCTCGTGGGCAAAAATGAAAATATAACTGGTTGTACTTTTTCCTCTTTGTATTTGTTGTGCTCTTCATCCCCATCTCCTCTCATAAAACTTCATTGCTATGACACATTTTCCCTCTAGAGAAAAGACGAAGTGCAAACAGATCGCAGATTTTATACTCACCATACCGTGCAGGGGCACAAATTGGTACATTTCAAAGCGCTGCTGGTCAAAACCACGTTTTTCATTCGTCTTCTGCAGCCGTGGGAAGAAAAAGTGAGACAACAAAATAAAATATATACAGAGATAACAGAATTGGACAGTCAGACAAAAAGAGAGCATTAGCCTAAAGCCAAAATAGTGGGAGCAAAAGAGTGTATGGGGGTAGATAGAGACATATGAAGACAAAGAGATAGAGAGAGAAAAAAAGCTTAGCTTGTTGCCTTTAGCTGTGGATTAGCCCTGACAGCCCCAGGAGTCAATCAGTCTATTTGCTCCTCTCATCTCAGGGCAGACTAGAGAATAACAAGGCTGTCTAAATGCCAGCCAGGGGCAGGTGGAGGTTTCAGGAATAGTGCTGGACGATGGTGCAAGAAAGCAAAGCCTGAAGAAAGAATATCAACGCGGAATTTCTTCAGCTTACGCCGTTTCTACGTCCGTATCAACGACACATTTTTGGCTGCTGCAGTTGAAATACTGAGAATTTTTAATACTGTGTGTAAAAAATCTGTAATCAAACTTTAACAATTTTATGATCACATATAATAAATTAAGGTTTGTGTCCATGAATTATATTCACCTTCCATCCATGGAAACAATTCTTTGGTGTTTCCTGGAATTAGTCAACAATATTGGTTCTGTAATCTTTTTGTTTTGAGGCATTAATGCCTGAAAAATGAGTTAAAACACGAAAGACTTTACAGATGTTGATAACTGAGTGCTTGACTTTTCAGCAAGCACTGTGTGTAGAAAAGCAGTTGGAGTTTTATAGGAAATCACGAGCACAGCCCAGGAGATATTCTGATAAATACAAAGAAATCTTATCAAGGGATCCAAACCTCCTCATGGGCCAGCATTTTCTCAGCCTGTCTGATGTAACTTAGAAGCAAACGCCCTGAAATGAGAATGATAGGAAGCTACCTCACGGTCTCACCTGATTTAAGCACAGCAGGGGTCGTGGCTGTGGGATGGGACAACGACAGTGAGACTTTCACCTGTGCTTTAAGTTCAGACTCATATTTTACCTGAAAGGCTGAAACGACAGTTGTCAGAACTAAATTGCATAATGAGTTTTCTGTCTTTCCTCAAACCCAGACACGCACTATTAAATGATCTCCTACCGACTTTTATACCAAATATATTTGTTCCTAAATTACATTATTTTATTCTCTAAATATGTTTTAATGTGTTAGTATCCTCTATTATGTTAGTATGTGTTCTTTATGATCAATCTTAACGATTTCTGACACAATTTTGAAGATTATTCAGATAACTCATTTTCACTCTGTCCTGTTGCATCGGAGCTGAAACAGATGAAAGTCTCCAGGTGCATCTCCAGTAAGTTACGAAGCTGTGGTCGGGATCGCCATAGCGACAGTCATTTGAAAGATCTCTAGTTCAGTTTGATGGAAGAATCCTAAAAAAGGAAACGATCATAATTCCTGCATAAAACATAAAATTCCTGCAGTGACTGGTTAATGTCAGTGATTTGCAGGCCGAGCAGAAATCGCCTTCTATTTGACACCAAAAGGGTGCGCTGGATATTTATGGTTCACTGAGCAGAGTTTATCTTGTGCCAGTGCAGAGCTGCTACTTGAATTGTCTGCCTGAAGTGACTCCCAGGCATCGCTCTTTCATAATACTGAGGAGTTACTTTGATGGGGACAATTAGACCTAATCTCATTTGCTAATTAGTGTAATTCCTGAAACCAATTTATTAGAATCGATACCAACTTGTGTAAAGTTAACTTATGCTTTACAGTGTTACATTTTTCAGTGGAAATAATACATCATTAATCATTTCTCTTGCACAAAAAACACTCGACATTTCAATAAGGAGGATATGCTAGTTTGAAAAGTTTCTGACTTTGTCCCAAACTAATTAAACCCTGAACAAAGGAGGGTAGTGGAAAAAATTAGAGCTGCAGAATAAAACAGTGCAGGGATTTTCTATTTGCATTCATTCCATTTTTCTCCAAGATGCTAACATAACAGAGCCTCAGAGGTGACAGGATTACATTAGATCTGACACTACTAAGTTTTACACTACATAACAATGTACCGAACTGACCACAGAAGGAAAAAGGACTAAAATAAAGACAAGTACACGGTTCTGCAGCAATTTGTCTCTCCTGATAAATACGCACACTTAACTATAGTGCTGCATTTTCTGTCACCCGATTGTCAGACTGTTGCTTTTTTAACAGTTACTATACGGATTGCTGTTAACAGTACTGATAATCTCCTAAGTCTGTATAGCAGCACTGCCGAGTCAAACGCTTAATATCAGCGGTAGTTCAGAACTGTAAATGCTATACCTGCTAAAAAAAAATGCATGTTGCATGATAAAAATGAACTAACATCATACTTGAGCTAGGTCTGCTCAGTCTAGGTGTTTTTTCTATGTCATGCTCTAGGACAGTCTCATGGCGCCACAAGCGTATCATTAAGGAATATCGTTAATTGAAAGTTTGCCAATAATCCCTTCGAGTCTCCGAGAACTGAGAAATAAATCTTCAGTGGAGACACAACCACTAGTGTGCTTAACGACGCTTAATCATAGAAAAGCAGCACTGCATTTCACACAAACTGTGGCGTGTTAGAGGAAATAGGGACACAGACCCGATAGCATCTACTGTTAAACCACCATGAACACCATTTACTGTGGCTGTTGTTTCATTAGCAACCCAGATGGCCATTAAGACAGACAGTGTGTGTTAGGAAAGCAGCAATTGCTAAACCAGCAAAATAATTGAGTAAGTCACTCTGAGCACAATTCTTATCGGCGTTAGAGGAAGAGAGTCAAGTTTTAAATGATGCACACACACACACACACACACTAAGTGCACTTAGGATTACACAGAACCTCGGCTATGAACACCTCTATGCTCATTTTGGATCAAAAATACCACCCTAAAAGTTTAGCTTGAATAGAATCGTCTCCCCGTGTGCTAATCAAAACCAAAACCTCAGTTTCTGTCCACTGACTCGCTCCGTCTCCAGTTTCCGCCGCCATGCTTTCTCGTTTGTCTTCTCTGGCGCTGATAATCGGCGTCTGTCTTGTGTCAGTGACGTAAAAGTTGGATTTAATGTTTCACGACCGTTCAAACAGCAGTCGCTTTCTAAAACATCGGATATGTATCGGATTTATGCCTGCAGTGTGAACATTGCCTTAGTCTCCATATTTATGTTTCAGCTTTTGAGCCAGGTCGTAACACCAATTGAGAGTAAAAACAGCCACACCCTTTGCAATGCTGTAAACTGTAAAACCAGCGTGAGAACATGCAAGTCTTCATGCTGTGACATAACAGTGTTAACCACCACACGGCTATGCCGCCCTCTATCTAGTTATAAAAAGGGAAATTAACTATAGGGACCAACACTGTAAGCCTGTTTGTTGCACGAAAACACCCAAATTTGGAGGTCGACTAGATTTTGTGAACAGTTTCAAATGAATGAGGAATCGCAGTTTTTGTCACTTCCGTGTCAGTTTTTTTGCATTCATCTAAATAAATGCAAAAGTCATAAAAACTCCTCGTCTTTCTCTTTCTTTAAAGGAAATGATGCTTTACCTACTTTATTCATTATGTTCTTTGTAGTGCCAAACACGTAGAGAATAGGGTGCACGTTGTAGATCCATAAATTACCTGTCTCCTTCACAAACTTACGGTGTGTTCAAAGAGAACTTTCATAACAAAGTAGTGTGAAGCAGGGGCCAGCAGACAAGCTCCATTAATGTCGAGGCAGGCCGATGATGGCATAGCCACGATGCGACGGCGATAAGGAGAAGCGGGAGGAGAGAAGAGCAGAGAAATAGAGTGATTAGGTGTGGGGAGTATTCATTTAGGAAGACAAACAGCTTCATTTAAAGTTAGCCAAGCACACAGGCACCCTCTCCTACTACAAATAGGTTGAAATTTGCATTTTTTTTTTCCTCTGACGCAGGATCCGAGCCCTCGCTCTCAAGTGATAATAGATTATCTAGGGTCTCGCCTGAAGAGCTACTGTCTTTGATTTGCTTTTGAACACATTTTCTGTCTGCTTCTGCTCAAGTAATTCCTCTCCACTCTTGATCTGCTGCTGATATTGTCACAGCAATACTTATCTGTAGTATATAAGGGCTGTTTTCTGCATGCAGAAAAGGAACCAAGTGCAGCGTTTGCAGTCATTTCACGATTATTAAACAGAAGAAATGCCACACTCACTACCATTACATTTGATTTCTCCATATCTCTTGCAATCACAATCCAATGATGGTTTTACAGCTGAGAATGAAATTAAAGTTTTGAGCTCAGCGAATGCATCGCGATGATTATCTGCTAAACACACCCAGAAGTTGTAGATGTGATTTTTTCTGCCGACTTCCAGAAAAAAAGAATCAGGCAGAAAACGTTTCAGGTACAGGTCTCACGTCCTCTGTCACCTGCGACAACCAGCAGGTATTTTTAGAGATAGCGTCACAAGTAGAGGCGCTTATGGATCGCTGCTACTTTTATTCAGGTACAGTGAGAATATTTAAGCCGTGCTGACCCGGTGCACGTGGGTTTGTGGGAAAGCAAGCGCAGCCTTTTGTGTCTATGCAGATGGGTGGGTGTCTTCATGGTGCACGGGGAGTTGGATTACCGCCATTATCCTAGAAAATCAGCACCTCTACATGCCTTGAAGGTTTCACTGCACTTCACATTCAGTACAGTCATGCATTTGCACAAATTCTAAATATTTAGCACTTGGATACTTGCCTCCTTTGCCCTGCCAGAGGGATTTAGTAGCCTGGGCAACGAGGCTTCTCTTTAAGGGGTTTTATGTGAATAAAAAGCCTGGAGATAGGAAATTTTTCACTTGATTTATTTTTAGGTGTACTTGACATTTCCGTTATTCATTTATGGAAATTCTCTTTAATGCCCAGCTTCTGAGCATTTTGTTGTAGACAGAATATTCCAGTATGATGTGTCCTATGGAGTGCACATTAGTCATAACTCATGTACTAATTTCTAAATGCAGAATATGTTTCTAAGATGAAAATTTGTTCTCCGTTTAAAGTTAGCGTTGTAGTGTCAAGTATAGTTACACATTAAATCTGCTCTTTTAGGAAAGAGCCGTATCATTATTACAAATTAATGTCGTTATTCAAGTTGTATATTTTATGATACATTTGCCTCTATACTCTTGAAGGAATGAACAAGACTGCACCAAATATTTTATTTATAACTAAAATCATACAAGTTACTGAATAATTCATTAAAAAGCAATGCTGAATGGACCTTTTATTAACCACGGGGGGTTTTAACATGTCATAGTTTCGGTCACATAATTTTTCAGTACTTCAAACTTTTAATTATAAATGTAATGCTATATGTTTATTAAGTAGCATTAACTTCACCGAGCCTCTTCTCTAGTAAAATTGTTTCTGCTGACGTTTCTGTCATCGAGTACGGGCTAATGCAAATTCCACAACAAATTAAATATGATCCGTCTCAAGAACTGCTCACTGAATGGAGCATACTAGAAAATAATCAGATGTGGTTTTTAGTCTTGGTAGTTGGGAATCGGTCCGCCAGGACCTAAACTCCTGGCCGCCGCCCGACTGACATAGCACCCAACCACCACGGTGCCTCCTGCGGATGGTGGGCCTGCAGGAAGATGGGCCCATGTCCCTTTATCGGGCTGTGCCCGGCCGGTCCCATGGACTAAGGCCCAGCCACCAGACGCTCACCCTCGGGCACCCTCCCGGGACTGGCTCCAGGGCGGGGCCCCGGTAACCCTATCCCGGGCAGGGTAAACTGTTCCCTCGTTGGTCTTTGCATAGGGGTCTTCTGGATCGCTCTTTGTCTGGTCCCTCACCCAGGACCAATTTGCCATGGGAGACCCTACCAGGGGGCAGAAGCTCCCGGACAACAAGGCTCCTGTGATCCCTGGGACTAGGGCTGAGCGATGTATCGAGTTTTTAATTATATCGATA
>VUQR01017127.1:0-15323 GCA_015108515.1 Hemichromis elongatus
ACTCCAGGCCTGGAGGGCCGGTGTCCTGCAGGTTTTAGATCTCACCTTGGGTCAACACACCTGAATCAGATTAGTTCATCTCCAGGCCTCTGGAGAACTTCAGGACATACTGAGGAGGTCATTTAGCCATTTAAATCAGCTATGATGGATGAAGGACACATCTAAGACCTGGAGGACACCGGCCCTCCAGGCCTGGAGTTGGACACGCCTGCTGAAAGCAGATCTGCTCCTCCTGACCACCATCTGGTGGCAACTCTTAGTACTGCCCAGCACAGTATAAATACTGCTCACTAAACCTTTAAAGAAGCACGTGTGGTGAATGTACAGTATGGAGGCCCACAGTGGGGTGTCCACTCACCCTCAATTTATCAAATGAGCGCTTTAATCCAGATTCATGCCGTGGATCCTGTGACACATCCACGGCTGAGGGAACCAGAGACGTCCATCCACTAGGAGGCGTTTAGCCATTTAAATCAGCTGTGATGGGTCAAGGACACATCTAAGACCTGCAGCACATCGGCCCTCCAGGCCTGGAGGGCCGGCGTCCTGCACGTCTTGGATGTGTCCTTGATCCATCACAGCTGAGCTCAGCATGTCCTGTAGTTCTCCAGGGGCCTGGGAATGAAGTATCATGTGACTCAGGTGTGCTGACCCAGGCTGAGATCTAAACCCTGCAGCACACCGGCCCTCCAGGCCTGGAGGTGGACACCTCTGGTTTACACTGTATTTTTCAGAGAAGTTTGAGTAACTTGGAACGACTCTGTTATGATCCAGCAAATGTGTTATAAATATAATCTTTTTGTCCTCCAGAGCTACAGTCCTGCTGCTTTTAGATCCATCCCTGCTCCAACACAGCTGTCAAATGTTTGATGACCTCTTCAGCATGCCATCAAGTTTGGCAAAGGCCTCATAACAAGCCGTTCATTTGGTTCAGGCGTGTCGGAACAAGGACGCATCTAAAAGCTGCAGGACGGCAGCTCTGGAGGACTGGGACTGGGCACCCCGACATAGAGTCTGGCTGTGACAGACAAGATTTTAACCATTTAATTCTAAGTGTGCCAACCATAGATGCCACCTTTATTGTAGTCCTTCACAAGTTGAGATCTTTTAAAGTAGTGGATTTTATTCCTCCACAGAAATTGAAAATAACTGTGTTGGCATCATTAATGTTTTTAGACGAGATATATGGAGATTGACAAAGATAGATTGGTTTGGAGATACCTTCAGCTTTGATAGGATGTTTCTGCCAAAAATAGTGAGGTCTCTGGTTAGCTAACCCCTGACCCTAACTCAGTGCCCCGGGTCTGTTCCTATGTCTTATCAATACACTTTGGTTCTATTTATCCACAACACCTTAAAGGCCGGTCCGTGGCTGCAGACGGCTGGTCTAGCAGGTCAGGAACCAGTCCAGTGTGTTGTGTATGTTTGTACCCTTCACTCAGGCTGACTGGCACTCATCCACTATTTTGGATAGCCTCAAATCCAATCTATTGGAATAAATACGAGCTAGAAACTTGTAGTCATTGCATAATAATGAAATCTGTCTCCAACTATCCAGCAATAGTTTGTCCTTATTGGGTTTTGTATTTAGTGCGATAACACGCGGTTTCATGGCAGAGGACAGGGGACCATCATAAAGCAGTACTCTGATATCATTCTAAACATGGATGTAACATTCAACTGTTAATCCATCCGGTCCTAGTGACACCCGATTGCTATAGCTAGCTCTTCAACTCTAAGTTGGGGCGACCGTGGTTCAGGGGGTTGGGGTGCTCATCTTGCAACCGGAAGGTTGCCAGTTCAATCCCCCCATCTCTCTGTCCTGGTTATTGTGTCCTTGGGCAAGACACTTTACCCTACCCTACCGCCTGGCGTCTGTCCCAGGGCAGCTGTGGCTACAACTGTAGCCTCCACCAGTGTGTGAGAGTCAATGAATAGTGGAATTGTAAAGCGCTTTGAGTGCTATATAAATGCAATCCATTATTATACGTTTATCTTCCATGTGTTGCCTAAAAGACTCGTCAATTATTTTACTACATGGCCGAATTATTTCAAAAAATGTTTGACAATCACCGATTGAAAAGTTAGATTCATATCATTTCTTATAGAAATGATATTGGCTATCAATGCTAAGATTATTAACAAGTAGTTTATTAGTGTGGATGCTCATTAAGCATCCACTCTAATAGGGTCACTCAGGGCAGGGATTGGCTGGTCGCTACAGCTGCCAGCCAATCCCAGCCCACGTGCTCCGGGATGTGGGCGGGGCTTAGCGCCGGAATTCAGCTATGAGCATCCACGCTGCAGTTTCTTCAGAAAATGCATTCTCTAGTTCACTTTCTTTTTTGTTTGTCTTTGTTTTTCCAGGCCAAAGAAGTAACAAGTGTGTTTTCACATTCCTCAAGAAAAACGAGCTCTTGTGTGTATAAATGCTCCTCTTGCTCTTTCCAGATATAAACTATCCAATAGATTTGGAAGATTATTTAGCTTGACTTGTTCTTCTACAGCTGGGTCTGCTTTTTGACATAATATCTTCTTATCATTGATAATATCCTGTTGTTTCTTTTTTAATCTTTAGCCTTTACTTATTTTTTTGGCAACTTCTTTGATTTTAAATTTCAATCATTCTCATTTACTCAGCGGTGACATTTCCAATAGATTACATTCGTGTAACAAGTTTTTTGTTTCACTGCAAAATTCCAAAATAGTTAGAGATATGCTTAACCCGTCAGGGGTGACGCTGATATTTCACATTTAAGGACCTCATTCATCAGGTTAGCAGAGGTTAAGTCTAGCCTTGAACATTGACCATTAATAGCTGAACTGTACCATGTGAACTGTTTGGCATTGGTTAGGGTAAGTCGATTATTGGAATTACGTTTGTCAGTTGGAAATTTTTACATATCGCCCAACCTTACACCTGAACCTACAGCCAGCTGGAGACGTACCTGCCTTGACAGGGTGAGATGGAGGCAATATTTGTATTTCATTTATTGAGTTCAGTTTAATTTTGACAGGTTACAATTGCTGCACGTGATGCAGTATTTTTGTTATTTACCAGTTTTAGTTCTCACAAATCAAACAGAAATATTTATATTATATAAAGCGCTTTCATGCGGTGGAGTTTAAAAATTAACTTTAAAAAATATTACATTAACAATGACAAAACGTTGAGACAATAAACTTTATTATTATTAAAGTGTGCATCATAAAATCTGTAAAAGTGTTTTTAATTGTTTCTTTCATTAAATTAAAATGTAAAAAGCGGAAAAATAAAAGGCGCTTTTCTGTTCCGGCAGTTTAGGGGACACCTCTGTTTACAGTAATTTCCCAGCATCCCTTTCGCTCTTCCTTTTCCTCCTTCTCTGCGGACGTGGTGGAGGTAAGAGCCAACACATCCGCTGGCACATCTTTCAAAAATGCCCGTTAATCTGCGCGATGGGCGGCTGATAGTCCTCCGGGGGCCTGGAGCAGGAGCCCCAGCGCTGCTCGGTCGGTCTGGTTCCGCGTTTGAGCCGCTGATGGCGGAGATTTGCCCCGGATAGAGAAGCTAGCCTCGGCTAACGAAGCGGAGGGCCGGCGGAACCCGAGGGGCTTCGGGGCTGCGCGTTCCGGCACACGTGCGTTAATGAAAGCGCGTCCAGGGGCCCCGGTGCTCGCGGCGGGCTGCAGCTCCCCCGATAACGTGTCAACCCGGAGGAGCCGCCGGCCTGACCTGCCTCGGGTTCTTGTAGTTCCTCGTGAAATAATAAACCGGTAAGAGCTGAAGGTTAGGTGCTCTATGCAGGGAGCCACCGGTCAGCGACGCGCGGACCGCAGGATCAGATGGATTTTGGACGGGACTCCAGACTCTTTACCTGTAGCTCATCACGTGGTCCAAGCTGCCTGTGAATCAGTCACGTGACTTTTTACCTGGCAGCTTGGCACGTGCTGATTGCACTAAACGTGTTTTATGAACAGCAAAAGCATCGTGTCACCAAAGAGCGCGCAGTCAGGCTTCCACTTGTGAGGTCGTAGCTGACTACGCCTGCAGGTGTCGGCCGGCCACTAAAAACTCGTGTTATTGGTTTCTATGGTAATTCGTCCTGTCGAAACACGCCGGTACAAAGTTGCGAGCTCAAAAAACATACTGGTTACCAGCGCCATAGCACTCACAAGCTGGTCGGTCATGTGACCATTCAGCAGGTTCCAGGTGTTAATGCGACTGTTTCTGTGCAGGTGAACTCACCTGAAGAAGACCACAACGACCAAGATGCCTGGAAGGTGAGCGCAAATTATTTCACTCTGTGTGGTCACATGATGTATGTTGGCGTGATTGATGTAACCTTCTGAAGCAGGTGAGGGCAGGCGGCTGTTAACAGGAAGGAGTTCGCCGTGAGCACAGAGCGAGGTCCTGTCCGTGATTCTGGGATGCTTTTATTCAAACAGTGACCTGTCAGAGCTGGTCTTCCTCGCTGCAGGTTCACAGGTGGAGAGTTTTAGGTTGTAAAATGTCCAGGTGGCGATGTGATCATAACCGTGTAGAAATGTTGGCCAATCAGAAGTTCCGAAGCCTGGCAGGTAACGAGTAAACAAAGATGGTGCCATGTTTGTAAACACAGGGACTGTAGCTGTATGTGAGTGTGTCGGATGACAGCAGCAGGCTTTTGTCTGTATCGCTGTAGAAATTCGTCTCACGGTAAACGGTAACGTGTCGCTAACCTTTGACGTTGCGTGACTAAATCTCCCTTTTCCTCGTCCACGTGTAAACACTTTAGAATTGGGTCCGGTTGCTATAGAAACTGTTGGGAGCGCTGTCGTCTGGTCGTGGCTGATGATGTGCAGCAGATGCAGGGTCACGACTAGGGCTGGGCGACATGGATATACGATGTTACGTCTCACTGTTATTTAAAGCCATAAAGTAAGAACAAAAAGAGAGTTGTTAGTCAGAGTTGTCCCATGTTGTGTTTGTGCGTAACACAAAGCTCACAGTCGTGCAGTCAAGACGTGAACTAAAGACGCTGAGCATCATAACACAGGTGTCACAGCTGCTCTGGTCCTAGTTCTGCTGCGTGACTGACGCTTCGTAAACACGTCTCTGAACAGGCGGTGCTCCTTATACACACAACACGGTAATATTATGTTGAAGCACAGTACGTATTACTCCGCCTACTCCTGACCACGGTAGCCGTAATGCTACAGCAATTTATCAGCCGTGCGGCTTCGTACCATGTTTGAGCGCCGTGTGCATAAAATCAGTCCGAGGTCAGTAACACGACAGAGTCCAGACACACTGTCGAGTTTGGAGAAGATGAAATGATTTCAGTGTAAGTTTATAGAACCAACGACGCGCTCTAGTTTAGTACGGTGCTTTGTTTGTAATCAAACGGTGGCGTTTACAGCGGGAAGAAACAGTCGGTGGCGTTTTCTACAGACAGCGCTAGCCAACACGCTCCGCTTGTGAGCAAAATTTAAAAAAAGAAAACCCTCCCCCGCTGTTGGTGTTAACCATGGGAACGAGTGTCAACCCACCGAAGATGATACGCAGCATGTGGCGTTTGGTTGTTCAAGAAGACGGGGACGTTTCAGGAGTGATGGCGGCGAGAGACGGTTTTGTGCCGTTTGGCATGTTTGGAGCGTGTAGTTAGCGTGTCACAGCCACCAGAGGAAGATTGCAGCGTAAACGCCGTCTCCGGGTGTGAGTCAGGAGGAGTGATACACCTGCAGCTTATCAGGCTGTTCTGCGTCTCATGCTGGGCAGGAACTATTTTTAGGAGTGGCATAAATAGTGTGCGTTCTTATTTGATGCAGAACAGCTGATTGTTCTGTGAACAGTTTGAAGGGTCGTGTAGACCAGGCCGGGGGCCTTGGCTGCATTTTTAGATAAATAGTTCCAAATTACTTTGTTGTTTGCAAACTTGTGCATGATTTTTAAAAATGTACAATTTCCATTTTCATTTGAAGTAATGAAAACGATTCGTGAAACACGTTGGATGTGTTTAAGTCAACGTGATGACGGATACGTCGTGCTGATGCACGCTGTCAGAATGAAAGAATCACTCCACATTCACACGTGTGAGCTTCTGCTGTAAATAATGGCGCCACACGAGGCGAGATGAACAGTTTGAAGGTGGTGTGACGCCGTCTGTCTTTCAGACTGTGGAGTAAGGCCATCTTTGCGGGCTACAAGCGCGGCCTGAGGAACCAGCGCGAGCACACGGCGCTGCTGAAGCTCGAGGGCTGCTACAGCCGGGACGAGGTCGACTTCTACCTCGGCAAACGCTGCGCCTACGTCTACAAGGCCAAGAAGTGAGCCGCCGCACCGCCATCTTTGATTTACCTTTTGATTTAAGGTTGGCGTGTTTCTAAGTGTGTGTGTGTGTGTGCAGGAACACGGTGACGCCTGGCGGGAAGCCCAACAAGACGCGTGTGATCTGGGGGAAGGTGACCCGGGCGCACGGAAGCAGCGGGATGGTGCGAGCAAAGTTCAGCAGCAACCTGCCGGCCAAAGCCATTGGACACAGAGTCAGAGTGGTGAGTCACGTGTTCGCTGCTTCCTGTCAGGCCGTGGGATCGTTTCCAACGCGCGTCAGGAACTAAAGTGTTGGTGTGAACTCTGACCTGCTCGGGCTCAGAGCGCCGTGATGGCGCGTCTGAGCATGCTCAGTCCTTAAATGTGATTTATTCAGTGTGAAACTGATCAGCGCTGCCACAGCTGGAGGCGCCGTTTCCAGCTGTGTCTTTTTAAGTTTTGAGAAGTGCTTGAATTTCAGATGTGGTGCTTAAAAGTGACTGACGGTGTAACTATTTCACTCACCACCAAAAACAACCCGACTGAATACTTTTATCAGACAGAAAAATAAAATGAGTCGCAAAATGTCTCCGCCTGGGCTGCCTCGCAGCGCCGTCTGTTTCAACGTCTGACCCCGCCCCTCGCCCGGGCAGCCGGGGATGAGTGCGCTAACGTGCCTGTAGGGTGTTGTTTTAATGAGCGTTTGATGAACGATGACAGTGGTGGAGTTTGTCACGCTGGTTTTAAAGTTATGTTTACGTTTTTTTGCTAGCTATCAGACTGGCTGGGGAAGTTAAAATGCACTGAGTGCGGTGTGCGTAGATATTTATACAACATGCTGTGAGCTTAGCTAACATTACTTAGCAGCAGCAGTAATATGAGTAACTTTACTCAAGTGAAAGCTTTAAACATTAGCCCGATACACAACTAGCCAACAAAAGGCTTTCCTATGAACCGTCTGGGCTCGACGGACCCACGGTCTCCACGTCAGACTTCAAACTATAAACCAGTTTTTAAATTGTGTTGATGGGCCACGTGGAACCAGCGTCATGATGAAAAGTAGACGCGAGGTTTTTTTCTGAACACAACAGTGGCGTTTGCTACGGGAAGAAAGGAGTGCTAGCAAACTCTGGAACGGCTTGAAAATTGACAATGAAAGTGCTTAAAAGTGCTTGAATTTGACCCTGGAAAAGGCGCATGAACTCCTCGCATCGCAGGCGTGTGGCGAGTCATCAGCAGGTCTGAGACACGAGGCGAGCACAGGGCTGGTAACGAGGCGCTCCCTTGTCTCATTGGCTCAGTCTTCTAAATATTTAGCAGAAATGATGCGATCACAAGTCACTCAGAGTCCCGGCTGGTGGGCCCATCTCACCTGTGACAGGTGTTCCTTCACCTCGCAGTGTGAGTCGCTCCCTTTGTGAAACACACTAGCGCCACCATCGCCACATTTTCCTCCCCGCATACTACTTCTGTATTTTCTTCTCTGCACTTCCTGTGTGGTGGTTTTATTGTGACATTTATTTTCTGTGTGGTGGTTTTATTGTGACAGTGTACTTCCTGTTTGTGTGCAGATGCTGTATCCTTCCCGGGTGTGAGGTGGAGATGGCAGCGGCTCTTTGTTTGTACAGAAACAATAAAGTGATCAATAATCTGATCAGACTCCTGCTTCTGTCTTTGTGTCTCTCTCTCACACACACACTCTTCCTCTGACTGCAGGGGGCAGCAAAGCATTCTGGGATGTGTTATAAAGGGTGTATCATGTCCTGAGTTTGAACCGTCAGGTTGTCAGGATGAGGAGGGTGATGATTGGGGGGGTCAGGTGTACGATCGCCTCAGCTACACTTTGGGATGCAGCTTGAAATTACTTCCAGGTGAAGTTTATGTAACTTGACTGTATTGGGAACAGCTGACGTGAGTGTGGTCAGTACATTGGGCTCAGTGATTGGTCCAGGTGTCACATGGTTGTATATTATACTTGTTACTAGATTGTGTATTGCTGCTCTGTTATGAGGCATCAAACTGAGAAACCAAACCTTTCAAATAAACAGTATGTAATGTCAACATTACCACAGTATAGCAGTACTACGTATAAGTACATGAAAGCTGCACGTTGGTACTCCGGTTAATGTACTGTGAAGCTGTGCTGTGTGTGTCTGTGTGTGCTTATCAGTAGTTTTAAACCTTGTGATGCACAAAACAACATAACGG
The DNA here is from genome assembly GCA_015108515.1 of Hemichromis elongatus. Classification (NCBI taxonomy): domain Eukaryota; kingdom Metazoa; phylum Chordata; class Actinopteri; order Cichliformes; family Cichlidae; genus Hemichromis; species Hemichromis elongatus. The sequence goes on from VUQR01017127.1 coordinate 8,480, forward strand.
TAAAAGAAGAACTGCCCGCGGTACAGTCGGTGCGGGAGCAGCGTGTGCTTTGGACGCACAGGTGTGAACATCTACTGCGCTGACGGCGGCGGAGGAGGACCGTCCTGCACCTGTGAGCGCTTTGGCACGGGCGAGCTACCCGCGGCTGGTTGAGAGTAAGCGATGCGCGCTTTCACGTCATAAATGAGTCTCCAACAACACCAGAAAAGGTCGCTAGTCGCTAAGAGGTCTGAAAAGTGGCTAAGCTAGCAACACTGGGCTTAAAGCCCTCTGGTAGCGTTGGTGTTGACGTCACACGGGGGAGGGTCTTCGGTAGGACTAAACTCCATTTCCCATGCTGCCCCGCGCGTCACCGCTGCTACTGCTGAGCCGATGCGTCAGTTACCGGAGATCCGCGGACCTGAAGGAGGACAGTGAGGACCAAGGCTGCGCTCGCTCCGTGAACGCGGACAGACTGTGGTACGGACACAGGTGAGCCCCGCACAGGTGAGCCTGGACACCGGGCAGCAGCTCCTCTCCGCCCGTGTCCGAGCGCGAGGACAGCCTGTTCTCTAACGGCAGCATCACAGGCTTTTATTGTGGAGGAGCCTCAGCCCGTCACCTTATTCTGGAGGAGATGCAGTATTTATACCTGTACTACTGCAGTACTTTTAAGGGTAAACAGTACAGTACTACAGTATCTATACTAGTGATTCTGTAGTTTAAACCAGTACTGCCACAATATTTCTACTGTTAGGCAGTAGCAGCGTTCCCACAGTATTTACAGTATTTGAAGTATTATTGTAGTAATTGTTAAAATATTTATGCAGTGTTATTTAATGGAGTATTTCTAAAGGTATAATTTCAATATTTTTAGTAGTACTAATGTAGTATTTATTGCAGAATTACTACAGTGCAACTATTAATGCAAGGTTTTCAGATTGTACTGCAGTATTTATATCACTGTAAAGACAGTATTTACTCATGTATTACTACAGAATACAGTCCAATATTACTATAGTATTTACTGTGATATTTATGCTGGCACAGTGGCAGGTAGGCTTAGCATTACTGGGAGTACTGCTAGATGTGATATTTGTAGTAGTCTTACTGCAGAGTCTAAATGTGTACATGTTTTTGTCTCAGGAGCTTTTCCTGAGGTTGTTAGTGTTGCAGGGTCAGAGGTCACGGCCCCATGTGGTGTGATAGAAGATGAAACAACATGACTTTGGACAGAGTGAGTCGGGGTCATCCTGCGGCGCTCTGCCGGGGTCGCAGGTCAGTACTCCAGTACAGCCACTCGGGAGTGTAGTAGTACTGCACTAATACTGCATTTGGAAGCACAGTAAAGTGAGGTCACCTCAGCAGTGATCACTGATCAATACTTCCTACTGGTCAGTGGAAAAACCCATAGCCAGGTCAGCGTGGAAGCAGAAACTTTATGGGGAACACCCATGCATGTGTGAGGGTGCCCAGGTGTTCCTAATAAAATGACCACTGTACCAGAAATCACTGCCAAAGCGATCGATCAGTGTTCAGCAGTGTGACTGGTCGATATCTGCAGCTTGATTAATTAACTCATGAAAGCCTCTCTGAACTGGAATATCTGCGTAATCAATAAATAACTGATCAGATTAAATCGATACATGATGTGATCAGAAATCAGCAAGGAAACGTGTCTGCTTCAAAATAAAAGCTTCTGCTGCACTGCTGAATAAAAAGCAGACAAAGCTGCAGTCTGTTTATATAATGAAGCCCCGCCCACTCCTGATGCTGAGGACCCTGCTGTGTGATTGGCTGAGGCTCTAAGTCTGAGGGTCTATGTGGTGCCTTATTGGCCGAGGGTGAGTGAATGGAAGTGATGTGTGTGGGCATCACGAGGCAGGAACGTGAGCTCTGCACGTGCTCAGTTGATGCAGCTCTGCTGCTGAGGGAGCTACTGTGTGTGAGCACGTTCGGAGAGGAGGCTGTAGCACACACACACACAGACTTTGTCTCTTTAAGGACCCTCAGTCACATGATGCTTTAAGAGGACCTGTGTTCTAGTCCTGAAACACAAGGAGACACACATCGGCCCTGTTACCATGGTTACCTGAAGGTTACTATGCAGAACATTATTCCGTGTATCAAGAGTCATTGTGTTTCTACATTTTGGGTTTTCGACTTTTAAATGCTAAAGACTTAGAGACAGTAGATGGTTTATGTGGACGGGTATTAACATCTTCGTGGGGAACAAAAATTGGAAGTTTCCAATTCTTGTGGGGACCAAAATCCCGTCCCCACCAGTTTGAAGGCATTTTTGACTCTCCAAATGTGGTTTTAGTGTCAGGGTTACTATTAGGTTATGGTCAGGGTCAGGGTGAGGGTGAGGGGCTAGGGGAAGCATTATGTCAATGAGATGTCCCCACAAGGTATGAATACCCAATGTGTGCGTGTGTGTGTGTGTGTGGTATCAGGTATCACTGGACTTGTGTGAGGACAGATCAGCTGACTGCCACTGTGAAAAGCTGGAGGAGGACGGAGCTAAAGATGCTGAACAGAGCCAAGGTGGAAAGGATGACAGGTACACACACACACACACACACAGCTATCTTTTCCTTTGATTGTGTGTTTGTGAGGACACAGTTATGTGTTGTGTCAGGTTCTTTCTCACAGAGGTGAGCTGAGATTTTTTTTTCTCTTAATAAATGGAATGATTTAAAAACCATTTGGAGATAACGCTCACAGGGTTGTCAAACATACAGCCCGGGGGCCGTAATTGGCCCGGCAGAGACTCATGTGGCCCAGAGTGCGAATATGACATCCCTGCAACAGAGTCACAGAGCAGCAGGAAGCAGGGGAGGATTTAGGGCGGGGCTACACGCTGATTGACAAGCAGCTCACAAGTGACGGCCCTTGCCTCACCTGCACCCTCTGTAGCTCAGGTATACATTCTACAAAGTGTCATTAAGGTCTGAGCATCGCACGTCCCTCAGAGGCAGGCAGGTGCACTCACCTGTGTGTTTCTGCTCAGGTGGGATCATCCCATCGACAGCGCCGGTTTCTTTTCCTTCATGACGTTTAATTGGCTGACTCCTCTGACCATGCGCGCCCGCAGGAAGAAACAGCTCCTATTGGATGATGTCTGGCCCGTGTCGCAGCGGGAAAGCTGCCATGACAACAGCAAGAGGTGGGAGGAGCTACTGAAGGCATGTATTCAAAGCTATTGGTCTCTGTGTGTGTGTTATTGTGAGACTGTGTGTCCCCAGGCTGTGGGCTCTCTGGCAGGAGGAGCAGAGGTCAAAGGGCACAAGCGCCTCTCTGTGTGCAGTAGTCTGGGCGTTCTGTAGGACACGCCTCCTCCTCTCCATCCTCTGCCTCGCCGTCACTCAGGTGGCCGGATTCAGTGGGCCGGTGAGAATCTCTGAGCCAGAATCACATTCGCTTTACTGCCATCAGACCGCCGTGGTGTAACCAGTGACTTCGCCCCCCCCACAGGCGTTCGTGGTGAAGCGTCTGCTTGAGTACACCCAACAGGAGGAGGCCAACCTGGGCTACGGGCTGCTGCTGGTTCTGGGTCTCCTCGCCACGGAGCTGGTGCGGTCCTGGTCTCTGGCTCTGACCTGGGCCCTGAACTACCGGACCGGGACCAGACTGAGGGGAGCCATCCTCAGCCTAGCCTTCCAGAAGATCCTGCGTCTGCGCAGCATCAGGGACAAGTCTGTGGGACAGGTGTGCTTACCTGTCTGAGTACTTTAATTACTCTTATTGTTTTCTACTTCCTTTCACTCTGCTGTCATCTTTTGCTCCCTTCCTGTCAGCTGGTGAACATGTGCTCCAGTGACGGTCAGCGGATGTTTGAGGCGGCAGCCGTTGGCAGTCTGTTAGCAGGAGGCCCCCTGGTGGCCATCCTCGGTGTTGCCTATAATCTGTTCATCCTGGGGCCGACCTCTCTGCTGGGCTCCGCCATCTTCATCCTTTTCTACCCGACTATGGTCAGTACCTTTAAAACTCGCCGAGGCCGACCCAGTTTTTGACCTTTTCTGAGCCCGCCTGTGCTCACCTGTCTACACCTGGCAGTGTGAGACGGCGCTGTGACTGTAAGCAGTTTCTGTCCTTTATCGAGCCTCAGGTGTAATGATGGCGATGTATTGATCTGCCATCAGATGTTCAGCTCGAGGATGACAGCGTATTTCAGGAGGAAGGGCACGGCCGTCACCGACAGGCGCGTTCAGAAGATGAACGAGATCCTCAGCTACATCAAGTTCATCAAGATGTACGCCTGGGTCAAAGCCTTCTCGCAGGACGTCAACCGTACGCGCTCACCTCACACGTGCTCAGCTGTCGCCACGGTAACACGGTTGCACACTGATGATGTCTGTGTTTCCTCTCAGGGATCCGAGATGAGGAACGCAGGATCCTTGAGCTCACGGGATACTTCCAGAGCATCACAGTGGGCGTGGCTCCCATTGTCGTGGTTATTGCCAGTGTGGTGACATTCTCTGCTCACATGTTGCTGGGATACGACCTGACAGCTGCTCAGGTACCGCATATTCTTTCTGTGTCAGTTACCTGTTGACAGTCTGTTATGATAACAGACGCTGTTTCCTGTCATTCATCCAGGCCTTCACCGTGGTAACGGTGTTTAACGCCATGACCTTTGCCCTTAAGGTCACACCATTCTCCGTCAAGTCGCTGTCCGAGGCCTCTGTTGCTGTGGAGAGATTCAAGGTTGGCTATTGACTTCATGCACCCACCTGCAGCCACACCTGCATGCTGCGTCTTGTACACACCTGTGCCTCCTAAATTCCTCTATGCCCCTCCTTTCTTCCTCAGAGTCTCTTCCTGTTGCCTGAGGTCGATGGTGTCCGGGCGCTACCCGCCAACCCTCAGGTTGCCGTGGAGATTAGCAATGCCAGTCTGGCTTGGGAGGGAGGCGGACAGAGCGCTCAGCCCAGTCCGAGTGTGGGAGGAGCCGCCAGACAACGACAAAGGGAAAAGTAAACCCACCAGCTCGAATGTCGATCAGCTGTATCGATCTGCCCTGATCGCTGATGGTCGTGTTGATCTGCAGCTGTGCACTCAGGTGTGTGTGCTGTTGTCCAGGTGCAGAGACTCAGCCATCATCCAGGAGGACGAGGAGGAGGTGAAGGACTCCCTGCTGAGAAGAAGAGAAGGACGAGAGGAGAGAAGTCCGGAGGAGGAGGAGGAAGACGGGGAAGTGTGTCCTCCATTGCTGCCCACCACCTCCGTCCCTCAGCGCCTGCAGAGCACGCTGCACAACATAAACCTGACCATCCAGCAGGTATCCACCAATCAGTCACACCTGAGCCTGAGTGGAGGCCGGGCATCACTGACACCTCTCTGTCTGTCTGCTCAGGGGAAGCTGCTCGGCGTCTGTGGGAGTGTCGGCAGTGGAAAAACGTCGCTGATTTCAGCCATCTTGGGCCAGGTGATGTCTCTTTTCCCTGCTGTTGCCATGGTGATCAGTGCTGGTTTTGGCAATTATAATATTGATATCAACATTGATGTGTTGGCAGATGACGGTGCTGGAGGGCAGCGTGGCGGTCAAAGGAAGGCTGGCGTATGTGGCCCAGCAGGCCTGGATCCTGAACGCCACGCTCAGAGACAACATCCTGTTTGGGCTGGAGTATCAGGAGGACAGGTGAGGCAGAGACATATCACACACTGACAGAGGGGGACGCCAAACGAGAAGTGACATTACCCTGTCAACAGAAGCCCTTCTGTCGTTCCACACTAACTCCGCCCCCTCTATGCAGGTATCAGTCCGTCCTCAGCACCTGCTGCCTCAGACCCGACCTCGCTCTTCTGCCCAGCGCTGACCTCACAGAGGTGACATCACGTCCTGTGTACCTGTGTGTAGACAGAACGTTCTGGACACGTCATTTTATGCTGCTGTTTTCTTCCAATCAGATCGGAGAGCGTGGCGCCAACCTAAGTGGTGGGCAGCGGCAGCGAATCAGCTTGGCCCGCGCCCTCTACAGTGACCGGGATGTTTACATCCTGGACGACCCGCTGAGCGCCCTCGACACCCATGTGGCCAGCCACATCTTTCACAACGCCATCAGGAAGCAGCTTCGCCACAAGACCGTCATCTTCGTTACCCACCAGCTGCAGGTGAGCATCTTCGCCACCACTGAGCTTTGCTGCAGGGGGTTACCATGGAGATGACCTTTGTATGTGTGTGTGTGTGGGGGGGGGGGCAGTATCTGGTGGACTGTGATGATGTCATCTTGATGAGGGAGGGAAGTATCGTGGAGCAGGGTAACCATGACAACCTGATGAAGCTCAGTGGAGACTACGCCGCCATGTTCAACCTCTTCCTGCTTGGAGACAAACCACACATTGAGGTACCTGCCTGTATCTGACCTGTCTCTGTCTCACCTGTCTGTGTCTCACCTGTCTGTATCTCACCTGCCTGTATCTCACCTGTCTCTGTCTCACCTGCCTGTATCTCACCTGTCTGTATCTCACCTGTCTGTGTCTCACCTGCCTGTATCTCACCTGTCTGTATCTCACCTGTCTGTGTCTCACCTGTCTGTGTCTCACCTGCCTGTATCTCACCTGTCTGTGTCTCACCTGTCTCTGTCTCACCTGTCTGTATCTCACCTGTCTGTATCTCACCTGTCTGTGTCTCACCTGCCTGTATCTCACCTGTCTGTATCTCACCTGTCTGTATCTCACCTGCCTGTATCTCACCTGTCTGTATCTCACCTGTCTCTGTCTCACCTGTCTCTATCTCACCTGTCTCTGTCTCTCCTGTCTCAGGTTCCGAGCAGGAAGAAGGGCGGCTCTCAGAGGAAACCAGTGGACACTAAACCAGGATCAGTGAAGAAGAACATCCCGGTCGTCAAGGACAACGGTA
>VUQR01017128.1:24577-37089 GCA_015108515.1 Hemichromis elongatus
TCAAGGCGCTTAGTACATACAGAGAAAACCCAACAATCATATGACCCCCTATGAGCAAGCACTTTGGCGACGATGGGAAAGTGCATCGTAACAGGAAGAAACCTCCGGCAGAACCAGGCTCAGGGAGGGGCGGGGCCATCTACTGCAACCAGTTGGGGTGAGAGAAGAAAAGAACAGGATAAAGCCATGCTGTGGAAGAGAGACAGAGATAACTAACATATATATAACTGCTGATCACAGGGACAACACACCAGAACACCAAAAAAATGATTAAAGCGCAATGGTTTTTATTGCTTCGGTTGATGACGAAGGCTTAGTTGTCGCACACATAGCTATTCTTTTTCTTACATGTACATCTGCCAAGTGTACACACATGCAGGCATGGTGTCTCTTCCTTTCTTGAATTCATACAGTGGAAGATTAGGAGGAGGATAAGAGAAGGTTCACTTGCGGCTCATTTTTGATGTGAGAGATGCGACAGTATCCTCAGAGATAAGACAATAGGAAAGGCTCACAGAGACCAGCAACGGGGTGTTAATCTACTATCCTTGCTGATAAATCTTTAAGTCGAATGAGCTGCGGTATCGTCCCTCTCCTTCTCTGTGTGTTCAGTGTGTCATTTCATCTTTTTTTGTTTTTAACATGTCTCTTTTAATCTTCTGGACGTTTTTGTTTGTAGCTTTGTTCAAATTCATTTCATGTCAGTTTTCTATTTTTGCCTCACTCCTCGAAAACAAGTGATGCGGAGGTGGCGAGCATCTGTTATTTACACAATGGCCAAGATTTTGAGTGGTATACTTTAGTGATATGAAGAACACACGCATCTACAATGAAAAGACTAGTAACTGCTTCGAAGTTGAATTGTGCGGATTTGATTTAAGTTACATCAACATGATCTCTAATTTACCTGCTGTGGGACAGCACATTGTCCTGGTCTTAATGTCTTGATCTGATATGTAGAGCCTACGCTTGAAGAGAGGGACCCAGTGAGATTCACAAAGAAGATGAGATGCTTGTTTGGAGATACTGACTCAGTCAGATATGACTGTTTCTTTTGTGCCAGAATTTTCACTGTTGAACAAGTCTGACAGAGTGACCTGTGATTAATATCTGGAAGAATGAAGAAAGAATGAGCTTTTGTGGCTTGGCTTAGGAATGACAGATGTAGCCATCCTGATGTTACTCATTATTTCATGGACCACTGGATTTTTGTAGCCAGGAGAGACCTGTAGAAGAGCTAGCATCACACACTCAGATACCTGTTAATTAGTTAAAGAACACTAATTAGCACCTTATTAGGTAGTGCAAAATACAAAAAATACCAGAATTTTATTCAGCAAAATTGGAACATAGACTTCCTTTATGGGGAGTGTAGACAGTCCAGTCCAGTTCTTGAAGTATATAACTTACAGATATAACTGCAATTGGCAAATCTTCCAAAATCTTATTAGAATTGCAAATACAATAGTTTTTTCCGTAAATCGGATATCTGTAAGTCAGAAGGAAAATGAGGTATGTCTGTGAATGCTTTGCTTTGGTATTCCACCACTGTGTATCAAAACCCACATCAAACATTCCTCACGTGACATTTCTTGAGGTATTTCTTCTTCTGTGCACTCTGCTGAACTGCATCTGTGAGTGGAATACCTCTGTGAGTTGATCAGATTGAACAGATTAAGTCCTCATGTTCTGTTATTTAGGTTTTATCTGCTGGCTCCAATTAGAGCTCGGTCCATCAAAGAAATCCCAGGTGGGGAAAATGCAAACAGGTGTGCTGAAGATGCACTTATAAGGGGGGAGTGGGAGAAAGAAAAAAGCTAGAGCGAGGTCAGAATGAGAGAGAATGGCAATTTTTATGAATGAGGAGGTAAATTACTCTTCAAGGTCATGGACAAAACACAGTCATCTATTTGATGGGTTGATGGTACCAAATTGAGCTGCAATGCCAAACTGGAGACTTATATATGCTTTAAGATACCACCATGACAAAATTACCAGTTTGACGTGACGATGGAATGAATGGGACTGCAACGTATGTGCTATAAAGCAAGAGATGGAGACATATTAAAAACATAAATCAGTTTATATGATTCAGGCCTGAGTTTATGGCATCATATGTGTACTTCATGTGTGCGTGGGTTTTGCGTCCTTGACGCTACACATTTTTCCTTCATGACAAGTATGAGATTGAGTGCAGCAAATGAGACGGGATGTTTTTCCGTTACGTGTCTCTCCAGTGAGTGGTGCACATGCTGCTTCAGCACTGCTCCAATCAATTTGTCACTACATTGTGAATAATCTGATTCATCTCCATAAAGAAGCAATTGATTTTTGTTCATTTTCTCTTTTTTTCTGCTTTTTTTAAGTGTGACTGGTAGAAAATGTGGAGTTTATAAAATAAAAAAACATCTATTTGGTGAAATAAATGCACAGATTTCAGTTTATTGTGCAGCTTAAAACCACAAACATTAGAATTACAGGAGTGAAAAAAAGGTTGGAGTAAATTACAGCTGGGAGCTTCAGTTGTCTTTTTTCCCCCTGCTTGACATTCCCTTAAAAAAGGATTCCCTTTTGTGAAGGCAGTCTCAAACCTCATCTCCCCTCTTCATGTGACAAATTGAGTGTGAAAACAGATTTAGAGCGAGTTGAAACAGCTGAGTGAGCTTATACCAACTAACTGGCTGCTCTGTGTCACATTATGACTCTCTCTCACTTACACACACACACACACATATGCAGTGACAAGTATCTCATATAATGAACAAAGAGGCAGATGGGCAGGCCTAAGAGCTGAAAATGCTGACTCATAATTTTGCATAGTGTGGTATGTGTTCCATAAACCTGTAACATTTAAAACCCAGCTCTTTAAAGCCATGCCAGATTCTCTGATATTTGGTCAGTGTCTGTCTGGAAAATGAAGATGTATAGAAAAAGCTTTTATTAGCATTAGCATACATCTAAATTAGCTCTGTGGGGATTTACCACTATGCTAGTGCTCCATATTAGTGCTAGTACTTGGGTTAAGTTTAGGAACCTTTTGCAGACAAACTGGTATCATAATGTGCTATAAATTACAAATTTTAATGACCTATGAGTCCCATTAATCTACATTAACCTCTGCTAGCTGTTAGCATGGGTTTGCTGCAATGACTTTTTTTTTTAAGTGTCAGTTCACTACATGTATAGGCATACAGGAGAACTGATTTACTGTTTCTGAACTTAGTACAAAGGAGAAAAATAAAGGTAAAAATAAAGAATACACTCGTTTGAACATATATAATCAGTCCTGTGCTTCACATATCAAATACTTTTCCGAGTTCTTTTTTAAAAATTATTTGTGGTTTCTTAGTTTCCTACCATCCAAATGAATCAGTATGTGTAATAAAGGACAGATAAATGAATAATGTCTGGGGACTGGCTAATTAAATTATAAAACACGCCCAGCACTCCTTCAAAGTCCCTGATTTGGGAACACACTAATAAAAAACTTCACATTGCAAAACACAACTAGTGATGATTTCTAAATGTCACTTCACTATCTGGGACCACATCCTCAGAGCGATAAGTGATGGAGGATGAGGAGGTGAGACTGATGCAGCGGTTTGGGGAAGGCCTCGAAGGGGACTGGCGACAGCTCCCGGGCCAGGCTGTTATAAGCTCACTTAGTAGAACATGATTTATTGAATTAAAGAAATAAACCATGGCAGAAGGAATCCCAGCGATGATAGGATATAGGACAGGACCCCCCCCCCGGAGTCTAGACGCTGGTGGTGGTAAAGATGAAGACTGAGGGTTGAATGGAGGTCTGAAGTAGAGATGGGGAGGAGGTGGGTTGCACGAAAGAGAGTCTAAAAGGGAGAATGATGATTAGCACAGGTTTAAATCATGCAAACCGGAGGCTGATTGGATCAAAGTAGGTGGGCGAGAAGACGATTGGACTAGAATATTGATATCAGTATTGAGATTAACAGCGTGGGAAAGCGGTAGTCATGTAAAGAACAGAAGATCAGCCGAACACTAATGAGCATGCACCCATGATGAGCAGGCAGATGAGTAATAAAACTTATTAAACTGGCTTTACTGTAACCCATTCACTTTACTTGAATCCATTTGTATTAATTTACATATACAGTATATAAATAAAAACATAGGTGATGTGCTTTTCTTAGCTCTGCATCACCCAGCTAAATATCGCAAGACTTTGAAATCCAGAGACACAATTGATTACACGTTACTTCTTCATTTTGGATCGTGGTGTGGCAATCTGCCTTAGCTGTTTTAGGGAGGGGACACTTGTGAGTGCAAGTGAAAACATTTTATCAGCACACAATTTTCTGTGCAACGAACAGTGAGTCATTCTCTCCTACTGTCCATGCCTATGAAGACTGAGCTAAGCATTTTTGTCCAGATGGCAGATTGTGAACAAGGTCACACACACACACACGCGCACACGCACACACACACACACACACACACACACACACACACACACACAGATAAACACGGTGGAACTTAATGAAATGATTGTTCTCTGCTGGAAAATCAATGAGGGTCTGCTCGCTACTCTACTGTTTTGGTAACCATGAGTAGAAGTCTGAAACACAACACTGAAGCAAGCAATGAGAAGAAAAAAAAGAAGGAAGGCAACTAATGGAAATGTCAGTGCTTGAATAATATATCTTACCACTAGACACTGTGAGTGGATGTATGACAAATTAGACTTTCTAAGAAATGTTTTCTAAGAAATTTATATGTTACAGACATTTGGATATGATGTGATTACAAATTATGCTAAATATCATAATGTCATTTTACAGATTTAGTCTAACTGAAATAACAGGAGGAGGAAAAAAATGTGAAAAATAAGCCTGCTTCATTGATAGCGTAAAGTGCATCCATTAGCCCTTCAGTGCATGGACTCATGCATCAAGGATTTGGGTGCATTATAAGTGCAGGATAAACAGTTTGATCTGACACAAAAGTAGTCACATGATCCCATCCCCCAATTATTAGAAGCACAAAGCTGTGAAGCACGCATTCATGCGTTCGGTATGAGCTGGCCCTAGCTATACTCTTTCCATCTTTAACAACCACCGTTTTGATAGCTCACCGCCCTGTATGCAGGGTCAGACACAGGTCACCCTGAGCTCACTCTTCTCTGGTATTTGTAGTGTTCTCTCCCTTACGTTCACATGCTGGTGCATTTGTAGCCTTAGTGATGACAGAATAATGAAGTCATTCGAAAACACGACAAACTCTTGCGATCTTAAGTACCACTGAAAAAGTATAGTATTGTTTTGATAGGAACATCGGTCACATCCTCTAGTGAACACTTTTGGATGGACGATGACGATGATTCAGTGCCCTGGAAGAATTTACAAAAAAGCCACCAGGCAGGAGGGGCCTTCTGGAGAAAAATATTTGAACTCTAAATTTTACAAAGAAGAAGTGAAACTGTGGTGAAACCATCATGAAATTGGGGTGGAGATGACTTTAGTTCCATGGGTGTGCATGATAATGTACTAATAATAAACATGGACGAAAGACTTGTAGCCTTCTGTTGCGTAAAATCAATATGTTTGCATTTGCACATTTAGGCTGATATTTTTTGCAGCCAATACTTCTCCAGAGATGGGAGAATTAATCTGTGAGATCGGGTTAGCATAGCTCTATGTCCTTACTAATGATTTAAATGCAGATTGGCAGAACTGTAAAACAAGTTTTACTACACTGAGAGTAGGTATGACTTTGTGCTGTGACAATTAATCTAATTATTGGTTAAAGAACAGAAAGATCAAGCCAAATTATTAACAATGTGATTTACGTAAGACGTTAATCCTGATGCCTTTGCTATTCATTGGGTTTGTAAACACAGAAACTAAACAGTTTTATAGAGATGACAACATCCATCATTTTTTTTTAATCCAGGCTGAATAAAAATTTGAATTTACAGTCCCCCGAACATTCCCATTAACTTTGCTGGTTCCTTGACTCAAATGCTGTTGATAAGTTGGTATTTTTTTTTACTTAATCTCTATTTAATATATGGACATTCATGGTTTCCTATTAACTTTTATGAAATCCCCCCCACCCGGTCACAGCAGATGGCTGCTGCTCCCTGATCCTGTTGCTGCCTGAGGTTTCTTCCTGTTATAAATGAGTTTTTTCTTCCCACTGTTGCCACTGTTGCTCACTCAAGGGGGTCGTCTGACTGTTGGGCTTTTCGCTGTATTATTTTCGAGTCTAAACCTTAAAATCTAAAGCACACTGAGGTGACTGTTGTTATGATTTGGTGATATATAAACCAAATTGAATTGAACTGAATCAAACTAAATAAAATGAATTTAGCATGTATTTAGTTCAGTTTATGACCTAAATACTAAACTAATAACCTTGCTTTCAGCCTTAGCTACACAAGTCTGTGTCACAGATCAGAAAATAAGGATCTAAAAGCACAGGTGTGATTACATGTGGGCAACAGCAAACTGGAGTTTACTGCGTTCAGCTAATTTACAATACAAAATCCATAGAAAGCTATAGCCAAGTCTAAAAATAGACTGAAATGAATGGTGAATCACTGATGCATATTCTAAAAGTACTGTATTAATTCACTGGGAGGGAGAGGGAGAGGGAAATTCAGGTAATGCTACTAGATGAAAAATGGGCATGGATCGTTTCATTTTAGACTGGACCAGGAAGCCGGTGTTGTGCACACCGGCTCACTGTACTGTGGCTGTGACTTACCAATTAAAAATGGGACTATAGTTCATGTCTGTAACTACACCTAAGTTCACCCTAGCACGAACTGTCAAAATGGCTTCTGTTGACATATTAAATATGAGAAATGATGCATGCAGTAGGACGTAGCCATCTACACTCGGTAAAGCCTGTAGGTTTTTAAAGTGTGCTGGTTGTGCTGCATAATAGCATGGAAAAAGTCAAGGATATAGATCTTATAGATCACATGTTGATAGTTCGCAGATGAACACTGTTAATTAAAGCTCGGTGGCCGTGGAATGTTTAATCATCTGGCAAAAGCAGGTTATTTCTCCTCCTGCTATGCTGTGAGCTGAGAGGATTAATTAAAGTCCTAAAGTTCAACTTGTGAAGGTTTAAAAAGTTGTGAAAACAGAAACGAAAAATGATCTGAGGTTAGTAGCCTCTCTCGGTGATACAGCATAGTAAGCGCATGGGTGTTGAATCCCTTCATTTTAAACACATAGAAACATATACGGCATTATTCTGAACTTCACCACAAGCTCACAACGGCCACGGGTGCCAAACCTCAGACCCTGTTTGTAATTCTTCCATAACATGCAGTAGCCTAATCTTCGTTGCTGCTTTTGTCTCCCTCCCGATGTTTGCTGAAAAGATGTCAGGCTCTTGCCCATCGTCTGCAGCAGCCAGGAAAAACCGCAGGCAAAACTGCCAGAGATAATATTATGCTGTAATCGTATATTCCTCATTCTCTGTGCAAACCATTAATTATTGTATTCCTGAAAGCCCCTCTGGATGTTTTGATTTCAACAAAATATTAATTTTATTCTTAGTCACACAGTATAAGTGCAAATATTCTCTCTAGTTTTCATCTGTACATTTTTGGTTCCGTGTTTGGATTATACTGGTAATACTCGTGAGAGCATAATGCATTGGACACTAGAGATGACCTGACAGTTCTGCCCTGATTTCTTAGTCTTTTACATATTTGCCACACTTACATTCAGATCATTAAACAAATTGTAATATTAGACAAAGATAAACTGAGTGAATACAAAATGCAGCTTTTAATTGAAGAATTTTAAAATGATAAATCATTTTTAATTTTTTTAAAAGGGGAACATATCCAAACCTACCTGGCCATTGTGTCCCAAAGTTGTGTCACACTTGGCAGCAAGAACTGCAATCAAGCGTGACTGTGGAGGAATGTTGGCCACAATGGAGCGACTGCACGAACAGTCCGTTTAAGGTCATGTCTACAAGGTCTAGACTTTGACTAGGCGACTCCAAAACCTTCGTTTTGGGTTGGCAATGCCATTCAGAGGTGGACTTTCTGGTGTGTTTCAGATCATTTTGATGAAGTTAATGGTGTGAACTGATGGCCGGACATTCTCCTTCAGGATTTTCTGGTAGAGAGCAGAATTCATGGTTCCATTAATATTGGGAAAACATTCTGCTCATTAGGCAGCAAATCAACTTCGGACCATCATAATACTATGAAAAGCTGTGTTATTGGTGTTATGGTATGGTAGGTTAGTTTCACAACCAAAAAGTACAACCGCTGTCTCGTCATTCCACAGAAAAGTCAAAAGTCTTTAATGAGTAGTCAAAGTGTTTTTTGACAAGTATTAGAAGAACATTTCTTTTGTTTATGGTCAGCAGTGGTTTTCTCCTTGAGGCTCTCCCATAGATGTCCTCCTTGTTCAGTCTTTTTGGTTTGTTCAGTGCTGAATAACCAAGTCTGACCTTAACTGAGACAAGTGGGGCCTGCCGTTATTTAGGTTCTTTGGTGACCCCGTGGACTAAATAAATGAGTGACTATTTAAAACATGCATTTTGTATTTACTCTAGTTACCTCTTTATGATATTCAAATATGTTTGATGATCTGAAACATGTAATTCTGAGCATAATAGGCGGCCCCAGGATGTGTTTCCAGTATTTGCTATAGCAAAGCTAACTGACTGCTTGATATTTATTGTAAAAACATGAACACGGTATTTTTTTTCCAGCAAGAGTCACAGTGTGAGTAATTTTCAAAGCATTAACCTACTCTCCAACAGTGAGATTAACTGAGTGGACTGGATTGCTGCTATGTTACAGGTGTAGTTTTCCTGACTCACCAAGCAACAGCTCCTGCAGAACTCTAATCATGTAGTTGCCTTTGTTTGGACAACCTTTGTTAACTTGAAATCAAACATCACGTCCAAGTAGTGGTCATCATAACTTATATTTAGCTTTGCAAAGGGCCTGGCTTTATCAGCTCTCGGGAGTGCAAATAACAAGGGTTGCTTGGCTTTCAGACTATAGCTGACCTTTTCTGAGCATGCTGCTAATGTGATAGGTATTACTTTTCCTCTGCTTGACCTCATTACCAAAATAGAAAAAAAAAAAACATCAGTGAAAGGAAATGGTTTGAAACTAGTGAGTATTTTATCTCCTCCAGGGTCTAGTTGTACAAAAAGCTCACCTAAAGCTTTTGCTCTGATATTTTTTTTGCACAGACTCTTCAAGCAGCACACAGCAGCAGTTTTTGCCTGCTTAACTTTCATGTGCTCAAAGCTGATAAACAAAAATGACAAACAGAAACCGTAAACTGTGCTTCAGACTTCCAGACAACCAGGAGACAAAAACATAAATGAATAAAATATGCATTTTCTTAATTCCCACATATGTCTCTCTCATTTAAAAAAATAAGAATAAAAAAAAAGGGCTTTTACCAGCATTACGGTGTAAGACCGAGTCCATGAACACACACATTTCAAAAGGTGGACGGTCCAACAGCTTCATGACACTTGAGTTCCAGTGAGCTGTTGTGAGTCTCCACAGTCCCACCACTTTTTCGCTTGTTCCCAGCTCCATCCGTCTGCCTGTTTACATATCTGAAATGTCTATCTTCCTATTAAAGCCGTGACATAATGAAAGAAGACTCTGCTACAAAGGAGCAGAGACGAGTGCTCCACTGTGTCTGGTTTGGGCTGTATGTGAAAGCACGTATTTTGATATAAACAAGACCACATATATAATTCTTGTGCTTGTCTGGATTAAATTTCATGACATTTTAACCTTTTCGTGATCACTAAATCCATTACAGTCACATATTTATTTAGGAAAAATCAGAGATATTCAACACTCAGCCTCTCACTCAGTTCTCCAGTCTATAGGGGGAACTTTGGATTCACCATATTTGACTCACCCTCTTCTTATGTCTGCTGCATTGGCTTAGGGCAGTTGGGTACTTTATTTATATGCTGTGGGACAGTCAAAAGTCAAATTGTCTTTGAAATTCAGCATCAGTGCTCTATTACTGCATCCTGTTGTTTGCTTGCTGTGATCGGCTCTACAAATGTGGATTTGACTTAGAAATATATCAGACCCAGTATGTAGTACCAGGGGAAAAAGCACGTTTCTTTTAGGCATAGAATTTTGAACCCTGTCAGTTTTTCTTCATAATTAATATTTATTAGTTCTAAACAAGTGATTTTATTGGACAACAGGTCATAGTTAGAGCTGGATCACATGAGCATGAACCATCCTGGTGACAGGGTTAGTACTTCGGCAGCCGTTGGCCTTTCTGTCTGTCAGCCGTTACCATTTTTCCCAGTGTTTCTCCAGGTCAGCCTAGACTGTTGTTATTATTCTCGCCACAATCCAAGACTAGTTATAAAGGTTTGGGTTCAACATACATACAACACTTATCTTCCTCCCCTCACTACCAACCAACAAACTGAGCATGGCAGATGGCTGCTGCTCCCCAAGCCTGGTTCTAGAAGAGCTTTCTTCCTGTTAAAAAGGAGGTTTTCCTTCCCACTGTCACCAAGTGCTTACTCATAGGAGATTGTCTGATTGTTGGGGTTTTCTCTGTATTATTGTAGGGTCTTTACCTTACAGTATAAAGAGCCTTGAGATGACTGCTGTGATTTGGTGCTATTTAAACTGCAGGTGAGCAGGTCACCCACAACCAGTGACAGATGGCTTCCTCTCCATGAGCCTCGTTCTGCCAGAGCTTTCTTCCTGTTAAAAGGGAGTTTTTCCTTCCCACTGCCACTGCCAGCATCACCAAGTGATTGGTCACAGTGGATTTCAAATGAATTTTTCTTCAATATTATGGGGTTCTTACCATAATATAAAACATGTTTGTGTGAAGGGGGTCTGTATATATAAAACTGAACTCAATTGAAATTGTGATGTAAACAATCCTCCAGAAAGCCAATTACACACTTGAGTGCAGGACTGAGAATTTGCAGAATTTGAGATCACAAGGGCATCGGAAGACAAGCAGCACACCAAGCCCCTATTTCACTTAAAGCAGCGCAGTGTTAAATATTCGACACTAAAGAACCACAGTATAACCGGACAATCAAAATAGGTTTACAGAACATAGTCTCAGTTGCACTTTGGTTGCATTGGTAATGATGGGCACCTCAAACGTGTCTCATTCATCAAAAACATGCCAAGGGTAGATTTCACAAAAGAAACTAAAAGAAAGACCCATCCAAGGACTGGAGAAAACAGGAGCAGTGCTACATTAAAAGGGTGAGACAATCACTTCTGCCTAAAAGCATCTCTTCAAAAATATAAGAGCAAAAGTCCTCTGCTGCCCATCTTGGAAGTAGTCTTTCACAAATTTTACCAGGAAGTGTTAAAAGGCAGGAATGTGTAAATAATATATTAGACTGGTTTGGTTTGCACTGCCACAGTATGTTTACCTAAACACTACCCTGCCACAGCTAGTCTTCAACCAGTGTAAAAATCTATTAAGCAAATTAATTTCAGATGCTCTCTATAGAGTAGCTGGCGAAATATAGATGGTGAAGACAACCACTGTCTTTACCATACAACCAGCAGATCAACTACCTGACTCTTCTCTGCAATTTGATGCACAGCTAGTGTTTATGCTTTAAAACTTTTTGTTAAATCAGATGTTGATATTTCACCTTATTATGGGGATATAAAACTACAGGGACAGTATCTAAATCCTGGGTGTCAAAGATAAGGCCCGGGGGGGCAGAATCGGTCTGGCAAACACTCCAATCTGGCCCACTGGACAGCTTTGGAAAATGTAAAGGAGGGCATAGACTTTGGACTTTTAACTGTATTTTCATATATTTTTTTTTTGATTTTCCTACTGATAGAGACGATCCATACCACACCAAAGCAATTTTGTAACAGATTAAAAAAAACAATTAAAACAGAGACATTTTTTTTTCTCACTTTGTCTGAAAGGTGCTAAGTCTTGTGACTACAGCCTTCTTTGTGCACGAGTTCAGTGATTTCACTATAAATATTAATAACAGACAAGAAAGTGGAAGCAAGACACTTTTCACATCCTGTTTATATATAAATGGAGTCACTGAAACCTTTAAAAGGAAAAAAACCTCTCACCCTGAAAACTTCTATCCTGCCCTCTGCTTTGAACTTCTTGCTAATGTGTTTGCTACGTATTTATGATCCGAGAAAAACTGATGGAATCCAGTGAGGACTTTGATATTACAAATTTGCATTTAATGAGAGATGACATTATCACACCCTCTATCTTCTCTGTTTACTTTTTTGAGCCTTCTACCCTGTAAATACTAAATACGGTTAAACATTTAAACGTTAGATTAATTAAAATGCACTGAATTGCTATCTTCACATCCCTGTTGTGTTGATGTCAGAATTAAACTGTTGGGCTTCGTCATTCTTGGATGATTGCTGAAAAAGAAAAAAAGGTAACAAGATCTGATTTGTTTCTTTATCTGGCATCTGTTAAAAGCAGCAGGCTTTGCATAATGAGTCGGTCCCTGTGCCTGTG